>JAODTR010005396.1:0-11430 GCA_025399935.1 Amblyopsis rosae
CCCTATGTGCTAAGCATATTAGCCTCCATTAGCCCTTGAGATGTCATAAGAACACCTTGGAGATAAATCTGGGGATGGGATGGGTGGAGCAATGTGGTGCGCTCACACATGTACTCTCATGTGTTCTCCTCTTACATCATTAATGCTAACATCAGCAGTGTAACAAATTAAACGTGTTTGTGTTTATGTCTGTTTACTTCCCAGGTAGACATAATTGAGTGTTATTCTGACCATGTGGGATTTATACGATTTAGGATTATAAAATTGATAGGATTTTCAAACGTAATTGGTTCACAATATCATTTTCAAATAATGTGCAGATCACAAAATTATTTTTATAGTATAAAGTATAAAAATACATATATACTGTACATACATACAGTATATAAACCACAATGAACACCGATCATGTGTGTACAAACATAAAACTAGATTACAATTTAAAATATGCTTCTTAAGTAATTTGTTTTTCTCCAGACCCCCTCAGAAACATCCTGACCAGATGAGGGTCCTGACCCACACAGGCACTGAATGTCATTAATCTTTGTTATGATGAATGTTGTTATTGAAAACCAACACAAGATACTTTGAAATGGCTTGTATCTGTACTTAATAATAGTCTTTATAATCGTTAATAAACGTTTCCACAGTTAAGTACGGACGGGAATATAGGAATGGTTACTCGGTGAGTTTAAAAAGTGTTAAGCAAACAGAGGCCTCAGCTCAGTGAGGAATTGGACCGCTTGGATTTTCTGCAGCCTGGTTAATCTCATTACAAAATGAATTAAGCGGGAAATTGCTGACGATTTAGATGGAGGAGGTCATATCAGACAAGACAGAAGCATTGTCTAGCCCTCCTAATCCCCGGGACGACTAATACAAGCTGAAGCCATACATGTCTTCCCAAGGGCTCCATAAAGCTCCTTAAATTTCACGGGATTCTTTAACATTATATGAGTGACAGATTATAATCCTAAAATACATTTTAACATGTGGATCATGGGATTGTTATTGTACTTTCCCTAGTAAAATACCCATGCTAATTAAATGTAGATAAACACATTAAATATCTTTTGCAGTATGGTTATTATATAAATACCATAGTGTGTTTTTTCCATTAACGTTGTAGTTGTTCTTGTCTGGTGATGAAATACCTTTCTAGATCAATCAATCAAGGTGTAATTTACTATTTCCTTTTTTATCTACAATGAAATTGTATTTATTGGTGTAAATAAGTGTGTTAGTTTTCATCAGAGCAGACATTACTTACTGTTTATTACTATCTAAAATATATTATGAATTTATTCTTGTTTTTACTCAAATACGATTGACTGTGGGGGAAAAAGAACATGACTAAATCAACCAATCATAAAAAGTTTAAGGAAGTGTGAGACAGACATTTTTTTTCACTCACCTTCAAGTTCCTCACTATGAGGAGAATATATAACTGATTTGTCCTTTTTCAGAGAAATAAATATGATTGAAGCAGCAAATAAAATCCTCAGAAAGAGCCACTGCTTCTCTTCAGGTTCCTTCACTTAAAAGGGCTTGGCCTCCGACTGCCTGTCCAAATGGTCCAACCTGGGTCTGCTGCCAGCTAACTGCCTTAACTAAAACAGACCTTTTAAATAAAGATTCATGTAATCTCCATTAGCTGGCCTTATCGCCTTCATAAGCCCTCCCTTTCCTGACATCACTGTGATCTCCTGGCCAACTGCAGGCTCCATCTTGTAACTGATGTGTAATTAATGGAGCAGCATTGGTCCTAAGCATGGAGCGCTAAACCTCTTTTAATGTTTACCTCATTAATCCATTAATCCCTTGTTAGCACTTTAGGCTGTAGTTAAGACACTTGAGTGCTTAGCTACCTTTCCTCCCCTTTCTCATTGACCACAAGCAGAGATGCTCCATGCTGGTTGAAGAAGAGAAAATCATCTGTTTGGCTGATCAAGATTGGTGGAGTCGAGGGCATTGCCATAACCTACAAGACAGGGTGCAGTGCTACTCTATATAAATGACATGGGACTGTTGGGACACTGCCACAAAGCATCTTCTAATTACAGAAACAATCTGTTGTCTGGACGACCTACATTCATTACCGCCTAATGACAGCACAGACCGAACTGTAATCCTATAAAGTACAGACGACCTACCTACTGCCTATTTTATGGTAACATAATAGCACGTAATGTTCTAGCCTTCTTGCTGCAATAACAAATGCATAGATACGCATTTTAGACAGATGCACACAACTGCAGCCACAGTACCAGCATGCTACTCAACACAATACATGCATTTTGATGTCTTGGAGTATTGGCACCTATTCAGCTGTTTTGTTTGTGAAGTGGATGAGTTTGTCTTAACTTCAAACCACTGTAATATTGTATTTTTTTCATATGTACATACAGTATATTTTGTTTATGCCTACTTCAAAAATATCAGGATGATTCACGAGTAATAAGACACTTGATTTAATTTGTGCTTTGTGAATATTGAATTCACAGTACATTTTCAGTTATTGTCTATTCAATATGATAAATAGGACAGTATGTTTGAACAGATTTGACACACTCTACAACTGCATCAATATGGCCTCACGTGAAGCATGGAAGAGGACCTCCTGAAGAACTTGGCGCCACACACACACACGTGCACCAACACACACACACACACACACACACACACACACACACACAACCAGTGTGAGACAGTAAACAATCACTATTATTGTAGCAGTATAGCATAATAGTAGGATACACCTGTACTCTAAATGCTCCAGGACTGTACTGTAGGGGGCAGTACTGCACATACAGAACCTGCTGCACTGCTGGAATGGTATGGTCTGGATGTCATGCCCTTGAATATCTACATTATATGGATACCACTTATAGAGATGCTTCATTAAAACACAGAAATAGGATTGTGTAGAGAATCTGAAATGCTCACTTATCATGCTCACCAAAATCATATTATATGGTAAGGTTCAATACATCTTGCCATTTAGGAGATTCCAAAGTAATTTACAATGAGTACAATTAAAAAACAATACTGGTACTGTATGATCACGCATGCACGCGCACGCGCACGCGCACACACACACACACACACACACACACATTCTTTGAAAAGAGTTGCTAAAAAAACTATAGTGAAGTCATGGTCCAAAAAGCATATTGTGCTTGTAAACAAAACCACAGTAAATAAACCGAAACAGATAGTTGGCCATGGTATGGTTTGTTTGTATTATGCAACAAAAATATCTGCCTTTCATTTGAGAGAGAAATGCCTTTATGTTATTTAGCTATTTTTAATGCACATAAATATCTATTCATATGCATATTGTTAAACTTAACAATATGTTCTATTAACAAGCAGAACGTTACAATCATAAGTTTGTAAATGATGTTACCGGTACTGTTTAAATAAATTATTGTTTGAACCTTCAAACCTATAGCCACCCCCCCCTCTCTCTCTCTCTCTCTCTCTCTCTCTCTCTCTCTCTCTCTCTCTCTCCCTCTCCCTCTCCCTTTCTGATTCATCATTTCCATAAGGAACTTATTTCCTTAATTGTATCAGGCAGTAACACTCCAGAAGCTCACTGGGACAGTATACTTGGTTAGTGGCTGGCAAACACACAGAGCGGAGAAGGTAACTATTTTATTTGTTGAATTTCATTTTTTACTTTGAAATAGGTGGGATTTACTTCAGCACGCCACAGTGAGTGCTACAGTTTAGACAATAGAACATGTATTGAAGGTATGTTTCTGTAAATGAAATTGTAGAATTTGAACCTCTGAGCAGAAATTAAATTGTCACTGCACAAACTTTGCACTGTTTAGAACGTTTCACCACTGTTTTGATTTGGAACTCAGAGACAATTCTTCTTCTTCATCATCATTTTAGGCTCACATAGATCTATACCTGCACACAGAGAGAGACAGCTGTCTTTAAACACTGCTATGGAGGATCTTGTTTGGACACTATATGCATACAATTGAGGAGTGTATAATAAAGTAGGCTATTGGTGCGGTGCTTTAGGCTATATCCAGTTTAAGTTAAAGTTGTGCCAAGACTATAAAAGGAAACTTCCAAAAGTATTTCCTGTCCAGACCTTACAAATGGTTTCAGTGACAATTAAGCTAAATTACAGTTGTTTATATAGTGTTTTTATAGTAGGCCTATAGCCTAGCCACAGGAAACATGTCTACCACTAAATATATTTGAACAATTTAGTTTCCATTATTGCGCAAGAAACACTATGCCACAACATGTTCTCAGACTTCCAAGTAGCCTAATCCTATATTTTCTCCCTGACAGCTTTGTCTAATTACAATGGATATATATGAAGAGGAAAACTATTATTACCAGGACAATGTCAGCCTCAACTACAGCTACGAGGACTACGCAATAATTTGCGAGAAGAGTCAAGTGCGTTCCTTTGCCGGCCTTTTCCTGCCTATAATCTACACGTTGTGTCTGGTGGTAGGCTTGGCAGGAAACTCTATGGTTTTGGCGGTGTACATCTATCACAAGTGCCTGAAGACTATGACCGATGCATTCATTGCCCACCTGGCTGTGGCCGACCTTTTCCTGCTTCTTACCCTGCCCTTCTGGGCCGCTGATGCAGCTCGGGGTTGGGAGCTGGGGGAAGCCCTTTGTAAAATAGTCTCTGCCTGCTACACCGTCAACTTCACATGCTGCATGCTGCTGATGGCCTGCATTAGCTTGGATCGCTACCTAGCGTCGGACATGCTGCAAGGCGGCAGAGGCGCGGGCGCCCTGCAGAGGGTCTTCACAAAGAAACACAGTGGGAAGGCGTGTCTGGTCGTCTGGGCTACGGCTTTCATCCTGGGGCTTCCTGAATTTATATTCTCCAAAGTGAGCTCTACATCTAATAGGAGCATCTGTCTTGCTCTCTACCCTGCACACATGGCACGCGAGGTCAAAGCCTTGCTGCAGATCCTAGAGGTACTAGTGGGCTTTTTGATTCCCCTACTTGTTATGGTGTTTTGCTATTGGAGTCTGGGTCAGACCCTAAGGGCTTTCCCTGTTGACAGCAGGGCCAGGAAATGGAAAGCTCTGCGAGTTCTATTGGTTGTGGTGGGTTTATTTGTGCTCACTCAGTTGCCATATAACTCTTTAAAGGTCTATCGGGCCATGGACTGGTACTACGCCTTAGTGACCCACTGTGGTGTGAGCAAGGCACTGGACCAGGCAGCCCAGGTCACAGAAAGCATTGCCTTAACACACTGCTGCCTCAACCCAATCCTCTACGCGTGCCTGGGTTCCTCCTACCGACGCCACATGATGAAAATAGCCACAGCCCT
Organism: Amblyopsis rosae; assembly: GCA_025399935.1. Classification (NCBI taxonomy): domain Eukaryota; kingdom Metazoa; phylum Chordata; class Actinopteri; order Percopsiformes; family Amblyopsidae; genus Amblyopsis; species Amblyopsis rosae. Next base: position 5,328 of record JAODTR010005396.1, read on the forward strand.
TGGAAAGAAAAGGCTTGGTAGAGGAACAACAGAAAGGGAGGAACCAGGAGTGGATATGTCAACCCACTCCCACACAAACTCTCAGGAGACAAACACATTCTCCGTATGAGATATCAGCTATGAATCCATTGCAAGACATTGTCACCGACCACCTTTCTGCCTCCCCCCATTTCCGCAAAGCTCTCCTATCTTAAAAAACAGGAAAACTGTGTTTGTATAAAACCAGCAGATAAACATTCCTGCAAATATCCTGCTTGGCATAAACACTCCACGATCATTGTGAAACACCACATATTTTCACCATTAGGCTATATGTATTCTAGGGAGTAACACTTTTGTTTATATTACTCTATTTTCCATGCAGGTTACTATACTAGGCCTAGAACATTGAACCAAGTTTTATGGATATCTCCAGCTTCTTTAAAAATTTGTTATACAGTTCTTACAGTATTTGTTGTATGTTGTGTGTGTGCATACGTGGAGTAAATATGATTCGTTTTTAAGAGAGGAACCTATAAACAGCAATATTTGTCGTTTTTATAGTGTACCATCTTTTTTTTGGAAAGATTTTACTCTGCCTCGTCTCTACTTAGATAGGCCTATAGTTGATTGATGCATTTCTTGCTGCTTTTATAAGTAAAATGTTGATTTACATGATAGTGTTTTGTTTTCATATTGTTTGACCTCATAAACTACCAGACAACAATGTTCAAAGCAGTCATCATCTTCAAATTCAACTCGCATATCTTGGTCGTGATTTGAATCATATCGTAAAGTAAGTAAGTAAGTAAGTAAAATGTATCCTTTCACAGATAGAAATCACAAAGTGCTTCACAACAAAATGAAATAGTCAAAATTCATCACGAAAAATGAAATACATAAGATAAGACCTAAATTACAAAAACAGATACATAAATCAGCCATAACAACCCTCGTCTAATTAAAAACCTGTTTGAATAATAGTGTCTGCAACTGCCTTTTGAAAGTGTCCATACTAAGTCAAGGAGCGTAAAGAGGGAGCCAGGGAATTCCACAGCCTGGATGCCACTGCTGGAAAAGTTCGGTCCACTCTGGTTTTAAAACGAGTGAGACTGCATCAGTTATTCCTTTGACTGGCTGACCTAAATAGGCCTATCCGTTTAATGGTTTTTAAAATTACAAATCTCCAAGCTATATGTAACCATTGTCATTACAGAACTGGGTAAGATGAGACACTTTTTACATTTGATGATTGTACTGCAAATTAAAACCCCTTAAGCCCTAGCACAATTTTCAGGAAAATACCTAAAATGTAATACCACAAATAAATCAAGTGCAGTTCCTCAACCATCAGGCCAATACACACACTTCTGGTATCATTTGATAAAGCAGAAGCTATATGAATACAGTATAAGTAAACGATTTATATTACTATTGCAGATTATATAGATTGAAAACAGTAAAACTTTGATATTTAATTTCCACTAACTTTTGGAGTAAAAAATAACTTTGGAATGATGCAGTTGCAGCCCCCAACCTCTACAACAAACCTCTAGAAAACAAAAGCCCAACATCTGAATATTTCCTACATACAGGTTGATTCTAATAGAGTGAAACAGAGCAAATAGAGAGAGGTTTTATTAGAGGCATGTCAGGCAGAATCTCTATTTATGCCATGTTAGCAAATTCTGGCACACATACATTTTGGCACATTTGAAATATCTCTTGTACCAAACTGTACAACTAATTGTGATAAGAGTTATACCGTTGGAATTCTTAGATCCTGGGCATTCATACGATATGGGGTATTTGCAGGTAGCATGAAGCAGCAGAATTGCACGTGCACTATATGGGCACGTTATTGTTTATAACCATATGCACGTTTAGATGCTTGGTGTTACAACTGTGTTACGTATAGGTAAAAATTAAAATTATTAGTTTTTAGTCGCGCTTCTTCTCTTGAAGTGGATGTGCAAAATATATATGTTGCTTTATTTTGAGCAGGTTCTTTTATCGTGTGTGTAGTGATATGCGCCCTTCCCCCAGACCTGGGGGCTCTTATATACTTATAAGAGGGTGTCAAAGTCTATTTATTTTAAATAATAGTTACTATATATATCTCAGGTTGTTGTGCACCTATGGAAATTTAAAAAAAATATTAAAAATTATTATGGTTTTAGAACAATGACCATTCAAAAAAAGTTAGTCCAATGGCACAACTTACCCCAAGGTAGGGTAAAATGAGCATAGGGATGGGGTAAATAATGCCACCATTAAAATGACACAACATTAAACAATTTTGAGATAATACTGATTATTGATTAGTTAATTAATTTGACAAAGGCAAAAACTAATACATTTAGATAAAACCATGTTTGTGTTCTGTTGTTCCACATTTTAACTTTTCAGTTAAAATGTATCTGATCTTTGTGTTACATACATACAGAATGTGGGCTATGTGTAATTGTAACGTTGGGTATACTATTATGGTAGGCTAGAGTATGTTTGTGTGGCTTAAACTTAACATTAGTCAACAATTATATATGTATTACATCAACATTATAACGTATAAAACTAACATGAACTTGTGCTCAGTGGATATTACTACCAAAGATTTTATTTTGTTTATAAAAAAAAAAAAAAAAGATCAACACCAGGTTAGAATACATTTGTAAAAAACACAAAATCTGTAAAAAATATTTTAAAAAGTATATGTAAATTATATTAGGTACATTGTGTGTGTATTATAAATAAAATATAATTATTTCTACATTCAGGGTTGCCTCAGGATCAAATCAGTAAAAACAGAAAGCTGAGTTTCTGGACAGCTTGCATTGTGATTCACACTAATAGTGACTAGTTGTCTAGAGGGCATTAACTACCTTTGATGTGGAAAATTCCTTTTATAACAGACATCTGAAACCCATATTTATCTAACAGCTTTGCTCTAGATTGCAATGAGGAAATAGCTGGAAAGCATTAACATACCAAACAACCTGCTAATAAAAGCTTTAATGAAATGGTAATGTATAATGTAGCGTGTAAAAAGAAATGTGTACATTTTTGTAAAATTTGAAAACATTCAACAACTTGCATAACCCCTAAGTATTTATTGCAAAAACATCCCAAAAAGTGCAAAGAAAAAATATATAACTGAGAAATAACAATTTCACAATCAAAAGTAGAAATATATAAAGTGCTAACTAAGGCACTTACATTAGGTCTAAATTGCAGACCTAATGAATAAATTAGGTCTACACTGTTATTTCACCTAGTTAAATTATGAAACTTTGATTAAGGCAGTCACCCATTTTCACTTTCAACAAACTAGAATCACAAGATTTTTTTTTAATCTTAAATTATGAGGAAAATAAAATATATTCTAATATACAGTAGAACTATAAATAGAAAAAAACTCTGAAGCCTACAATGGCAGTGCATGGAAAAAAAGCTATATCATTGCTGTAGCAGTTACACAGAATTAAGGTTAGAAATACAACAAAGCAACATTTAAACACTGAAGTGAAATTCCCACACACACAAATGCAAGTTCCAACTCTACTTATCCTTTCAGATCAAATTTGAATAAACCATAGAGTAACGGTGAACGACACCGATAAGCTACTATAGGCTGCCAAAGAATAGGGTATACAATGTATACACTACACAAAAACATGATCTCTCAGAGCATGTTCTTTCAAAATTATGCTAAGATTTGTTTTTACAATGCCATATTAATATAATGTGAAAGTATCTAATAGTTGCCTTTTATTTTGACCATAGATACATGGACCTAAAAAAATACAGGCAAATCCTAGGATATTTTAATTATATTTATATTAAATGTTTGGTCAGAAAGGATCAATATGGTGGGAGAAAAAAAAGAAGGGAAAAATAACCTTAAAAAAAGGTTTAAATTGACTGCAGAGTCCTTTTAAATAGAACAACATATTTTGAAATATGTCTGAGTGAACACGAGGTTTCACACAAAGAACCTTACTGGCAATGCACTTGCATATCTTGCATCACACAACTTCAAATAATGGCATTCATTCAAATACTGAATAGTCATAGTTACTGTTTCACATGAATCTGTGAAGTATTGAGAAACACTGTTGTGGGACGAAATGCTGTTTGAACTATGGCAAATGCTTCCACTGTGGCCACCATGCCTTAGACCCACCACTTATTTCAATGTTATGGAGATAGCAAAGATAAACACTAAAGTGCCCTTGGAGAACTTCTCCTGATTAAATTATTCCAAGTCAACTAATTAAACTGAAATTCTGCAGATTTCTCAACTCTGTAAACGGCCACTGCTATGCCGTTGGTGCCTCTACCCAACACTTACCAGTTCATATATTTAAAAAATGAAATGAATGGCAGATTTCAGACACATTATGTTGGTCAAATTAATGATGCCACTATAGTATAGAAGCTCTCTGGAGCAGAAAAGCTAAAACATGTATGGCAAGGGTTTTTATAATGGCAAATGATTGCTTAGGTATAGGCAGTGCAATTATGATAAGAAACATCATGTAGGCATATTAGGACCAGATAGGTTGTCTTGGTGTCTGAATATTACACAAGATGTGATCATGTGATCAGTAGTTGAGGATCTGCACATCAAACAGATCACACACGCCTTCGTGCTCATCCAGGTTGAAGTCATAGTCCCCTCCTGGATGTGAACAGATGTGGCCCACTGGGAATACTGCACAACAAAATGCAAGGGGAAGGTAAACATATTACCTTAAATTCCCTTTCTTCATAGTAATCACAGAAAATAAGAACTGGATGATTATTAATCAGATTGAGTACAAACAACACCTTGTGACTTACCATCAGTGGACATCAGCTCATCAATGAGGTCAGCAACCCCTAGACAGCAGGGCACAATGGAAGTGAAACATGCAAAATAAACATATGCACTAACCAAAAAATACAGCAAAATCATCCCTTGAGTAAACATGTATTGAGATTACAAAAATAAAATAAAAAACAGAAAACTCCATGAAGTCACCAGTCAAACAAAGGATGCTCATCCTTATAACCTTATATATCTTAAGGACATCCAACAAGTATGTATTTTAGTCAACACTGCTGCCTTCTGTTTGTCTTCTGGTCACTTTTGGGTAACACAAAACTTCTCCATTTAGTTTGGAAAGATTTATAGTTCCGTTTACGAGTTTGAAATAGCTGCCTGGTGAAGGCTCTATTCACGCAGTCTACCTCTCCTCTATGGCCATATGTCAAGCAGACCCCTGTATCACGGAGGGCCTGGTACGTGCAATCTTCAGGCCTTTGAGACATACTGTATGCTCTCCACTCGCCACAATACAATTTATATAAAAAATATATAAATAAAATAAAAACGTGTTCAGCTTTGTGTTCCTATTTACATAGCCATAGCTGTGGAGAAACACCAGATTATTTTTTCAGCATGCACACAGAAAACAGGCCGCTAGTGGACCCTGAGTAGATTCTTGAGTTTGACCAAAAGTGTGACAAAAAGCTTACAACCTATACTTTAAATGTAAACAATGGCATCCCTCACAGAACCAGCCTCTACACAAGTGTAAATTGCAACCGTCAACAAACCCTACTATACAGCTTGAGAAGATGCCATGGAGAACCTTGCCCTACCTTCTCGTTCATCCTTCATGTGGTCTCCAGTAGCGCTGAGCTTCAGCAGGCTGCTCACGTCCAACATGGCCTGGAGCTCGTGGGCAGCCAGCCCTGTCTGGTGCTGCTCATCCGCCATCTGCTGCATCAAGAATGCTGCTGGCTGGGACAGGCACTCTGAAGGCACGCATTACACAATACAACAGGACGATTACGCATCATTGTACACATTAGGTGAAGCTCACGTTGGTAAAAAGGCAAGACTTCAGCATCTACAAACAAAACCACACACATTTTAATAACTTTTTATACAGTTAAAAAAAAGTATTGAATAGTTGTAGTAGTTAAATAGTGTTAGACAGACAGACAGACAGACAGACACATATATATAGACACACAAACTGAATCTGAATAGCATATTTAGGTTCTGGGAGGTGTGTCGTGGATTGGGTTATTTAGTGCTTCTGTGGTGTCGTCTCCGGGGTTCCGCTAATGGTGG
>JAODTR010005397.1:0-11430 GCA_025399935.1 Amblyopsis rosae
TCTCTCTCTCTCTCTCTCTCTCTCTCTCTCTCTCTCTCTCTCTCTCTCTCTCTCTCTCTCTCTCTCTCTTCCACACAATACATTCCATTGTAGCAGACACTGGTGCACGCTCATATGAGGATGCGTTCCCTTGTGTGTATGTACTATGCACATTTTGCATTATGCATTTGTGCACTGTATACTGTATCTCTCCATTGTGTGTGCGTGTGTGTGTACTGGGTGACACATCAGTGGATGTTTCCTCCCCTCCGATTTCTACAAGGATGATTCTGGCTTACAGTGTGAAACTGTCACCTGGGCTTTTTTTTAGCCCAATACGCGTACAGCAATGGTGTCCTGTAATGGACACAAGGCAGCACAATCTAGGCCAGCCACTGAGTGACTTTTATACCATAGAATTTTTTTTTGCCATCTGGAGTATTTATCTGATGGTCTATGTACAGTATTTGTCAGTGTGTGTGTGTGTGCGTGCGTGTGTGTGCGTGTGTTTATGTGTGCATTCTGACTCGTGTATCACGAGTCCACTAGTGGCTACAGATGGGTAAAGCATGTGCAGTGTAAACTGAAGGAGTACAGAGATATTCTATGTCTTGTCTGTGTGATTCAATTATAAATATGCTTCAGCACTCAGGTGGGAATGTGTGCAGTCATTTATGGAGCCGTAATTTCGTGACTCTTAAGGGTCAGAGTGCCATACAGATAATACAGTATATATCTATACTTACTGTATCTCTACCTCCATTTCTGCCTGTCTATATCTCTAGGTGGCCATCATCGCGGGGAACTTTGAGCTGGCTGAACTCATAAAGAACCACAAAGAGTCAGACGTAGGTGAGTAAAGGCACTCCGGTCATCCTCTATCCAACCTGCGGATACAGTTCATACTATCTTGGGCTTGATCCACCTAAATGACCTTCCGGCGTAATCCCCCACAGCCAGGCGAGAGCCTCGTTGTCGAGAGGATGACACTGTATGTTTACACCTGGATAATCACTGGTCCATTAGATCGCCATATATGATCAATGTTGCTTACGAGAAATGCTCGGAGGAGGAGTCAGTGTAGTTGAGTTTGAATGTTTAAAAGTGAAACTTTAAACTATTTATTTTAATAGTGCACCCTGGCCTGGTGGGTGTCTTCATGAGAGTGTGTGTTGTGAGATTGTGTGTATATTGGTAGCACCACTCTGTGTCCCATTTAACTAAAAATACACCAACCAAGGGCTATGTTTCAGCTAGGCAGGTAATCCTTGAAGGAAATGAGGATCTGACATCTTTATAATTCTATATTCTTTACTAACTCTGATGTGGTAATACATACAAAGTTCAACTGGTTATACATTTGCATTGTACATTTATTGTATGCAAACACCAGCAATATTTCAGTATTCAGTTAGTGCTAGTTCATTTAATCAAAGAAAAAAATACAAAGAATACAATACACCAACAAAGCACACACACACACACGCACACACACACACACACACACACACACGCAGTGGTGATTATTAGTGTAGGATAACCAATCTGCTGTACCTCCATGCCCACCCGCTCGCTCCGTTCCCCAACACCACCTGTCAGTGACACCCATTTGATCCCTGCTTACGCCAACATCGGGGCGGATGAGCTTCAGGACATGAGAAATTATCTATTTATTATATCAGAGGGGCTTCACATCTGTCTTTCTTTTATTCTTCTATTGCTTTCCCTTTTCTCTTAAACACTTTCTTTCTTTCTTTCTTTCTTTCTTTATTTCTTCTCTTTCTCATCCTCCTACCAATGTTCTCTTTCCTTCTCTCACATCCCTCATTCTCTCGCTCTCTCTGTTTCTGCCAATAAGCCTCTTCTCTTCTCAGTCCCATACACTTTGGGTCTCTGTCACTCTGTCTCTCCCTGTCTGTGGGCTGTTGTCAGCATGCCCTCTTGGATGGGACGTCTTCTCCCTGCTTCTCTATAGCAGGACAGAGAGGGATGGGTGCTCTCCTGCTTTTTTCTTCCTGGTTCTTGGACTTGTGGGGACATATGAGTGAATGTCTGTGAGCTATTTTGGGCCACGTGAGATTCAGTGTGTGCTGAATAAATATGGATATTTTTACATCACATTAACCCTGTCCAATCCAATCCAATTTCATGTAAATGCTGTTCTCTAGATGTACTGTATGCATCCATAAATCTGTATGCATCTCTTTCTACTACATACAACACTAACAAAATATCTTATGTAGTAGAAAGAGATGAATACAGAATGCTGGATATTGTGTTTACTGAAATTCACGCAATTGTAAAGCTGGAACCATTACAATATCCACAAGCATCTTTGTGAGTTAATGCTAAACTACAACTCTACCCTGACGGGATAGTTGTTGTGTCCTGTATTTATAACAGCTTCTATTTTCAGAAGAAAATTCTGTAACACTGCCTATGAAATAGTCCAGAAAGTACTGTATACAGTAAGGCAGCCTGTTAAATTACATTCACTGAGAGTTTTCTGCTGTTGTACACACACACACACACACACACACACACACACACACACATTAGTCCAATTTATAATTTATCATGGATTCTCACTGTTCTCTACAAAGCTAATCAGTCAAGAGCTCCTGTGTCCACGCCTAATTTCAAATAATATTTTTACGCCTACAGACTGTAAGCGTAAAAATATTATTTGAAATGAAACCTTTTTCACATGCTGGCACATTGTGCCAGATAACCATCTACAACATCATTAGACAACATTCTGTTACAGTGTCTGACTACAAGAGGCAATTCCTGGACCATAGTGAGCTTTCATTTGCTGAGAAGTATTTATTTAAAGAGCCCAAATAGTAGACTGTAAACATTCACACAGTGTACTTATTTGTGGTTTCTGCTGCGTGATAGCTGTCATTGTTAGTGGCTTCTGCCTGTCCATATGATTTAAAACACAATGTTCCAATGGCAAGACGTGTAACTTTGTGACATGGGAAATTACATTTACATCTCAAAATAGAGTATGCCAAAAAAAGAGAAGAGCGAGAATAACAACAGACAGGAGACTATGTATGCGGGGGATTGTGTGTAATCAGCAAGTGCTGAGTGGGTGTGTCTTTGCTAGATAGCGCTGTCTGTCATCTTTTCTCTTCATGCAGTAAGCCTGTGTAAGAGTGATTGGCAGATGGGATGGGTGTATTAAACCACTGCCACAGTGTGGAACTCCAGATTTGACCACACACACACATACACACGCACACACACACACTCACACACTCACAGGCACGCATACACACACTCTCACACACACACACACACACACACACACACACACACACACACACACAGGAAGAAACATACAATACAATAAATAATAAATACAGTACATGTGTCTTGAAGTTGCGGTCCATTAAACCCACACATTTTGCATTAACTGTGTCTGCTAAATGTATTTGCCTGTACAGTAAATATGCAATAATGTACTGTATGAGCTATACAGGTATGCTACTGTAATCCACTGCTTCCTTCAGGTAAGTGTTTCACCTTTTAACATTCTGTCTAACAAAAAGTGTGGCTTTGCTTCGAATGACAGTGTTGTGACTAAATTGTTTTTGGTTGGATGTTTCTTTAGCACAAACTCTGAAGAAAATATGTATCTTGTCTTGTTTGAAATTTAATTGAATATTCAAATCAGAATATCAGAATGTACAAAATGACAACATACAATATTCATCTTGTCTGATTATATAGATTACACTAGTTACTACAGTTACTGTAATATTTAAATTTTTTTCAGTTTTGCTATTTCCAAAACAGTAATACTATTACAATTGCTAATCCAAGTAGTGCTGCATTACTGCATTACAACAACAATATTTCTGGTCCTAGCAAACGTATGGTAGGCTAATTGAACCAAGCTTTCCAATCATCTGGTTTGAGAGACTGCAATGTTTTCAATTTGGCAGATTGTTGACTCCTAAGGTTAATGATTGTTCCAATAAAGAGGATTACATCCTAAAATTAGCTGGCTACACAGGTTGTCATTTTTAGGAAGTGGCTAGACAGGCTAGTGATTGTGAAAGTAATATAGTAATGTAACTAGTAACGTACCAAATAACTTTACCAAGTAATTAGTAACTAGTAACTTATTACAATTCCCAGGTCACTTGCCAGTACTGATGCCTGTGTGTGTGTGTGTGTGTGTGTGTGTGTGTGTGTGTGTGTGATATAATAGGTTTGAGTAGTGGTCTTGATTGGTCTTGTGCTTGTATGTGTTGACTCTATTTACTCAGTTTTGTTGCCTTAACCTTAACAATAATAACACTGCGTCACAGTGGTTTGTATGCAGACTCCTAATGCAATGATGGTCTGTTTTTGCAGGTAATTAATTCACTCGATTTATTGGTCCTAACCGTACAGCATGTTAGGACTTAAATGTCCGGTGTTACTCAAACAAAAATGGAACGGGGTTGATCATTGTTCTAGGAATTCTGGAGAAAGACATTTGTATGGAATACGTCTGCACAGTATGGAAGCTGTCTGAGGGCTTGTGCTGCCAGCACTGCATTGTTGCATACTTTATAGCAACATATGGTTCTTACACAAACCATATGTTGCCATCTGGTACATTTCTCCACAGTCAGGTCAATTCATGAATTACATTGTCTGAGCACACCAGTACAGTGGAGAGAAGAACCTCAACATCTTCAGTGGTGTGTGTAGAAATGTTCCCACATTGCAGACATCACATCAAGTACAGGAGCAGGGAGGTGCATTACATCATATAGCAGAAATGCGGGGAGGAGCTTTAATGATACACAGAACCATCCCCTTCTGAGTTGCCTAGCAACAATAAGGATTTGTTTCTAGAAGAGCCAGCCCATCCAGCACCTTATTTCTTCCTTCGAGATCGTGTTTGAGAGTAAATCTGGACTCCAACAGCTTTTCAGATTCACTCTCAAACATGAATGAGTGTCTATTACAATAGAATGGAGTAGCTACAGTTTTCACAATAATTAATGAATAGATGTCTTTATTATAAACTATAAGCTTTTTTTTTTAAACTTGCAATGCCTGAATGTACAATGTTACATACATAATATGTTTCAAATGATGGGGCTGTATAACATATAAAATGTAGACCTGTTGTTACAACCCAGTAATATTGTTTATGTGCTTTTATTTTACCGCCTGCAGTATTGTTAAAACCAAATAGTGTTAGTTTCAGTTTTGATATATATATTGTTAGATTTTCCACGGATCTATCTAACTTTGTAATTTTCACCACCTACACTTTCGTATGTAATGAAATGGCTCATTTTGCCTTTATTAGATTCCCAGAAGTCACATGATTGATGACACTTTAAACTGAAAACCTGGTTTTTTAATGTAGTGACTTGGTTTAATAACATTTGGTTCATTAGATATGCAGCATAAACATATTTAGCCAGTATGGATCTCCAACATATTATGTAAATGTCTTATATTCCAAACAGACAAAAACACCTTGCTTTGTACAAGTTATACATAAATATTTTAATTACACATGTATTCACTAACAACATACCTTTCAATAGCTTACATTGTTAGTGCCTAGTTGTAAAATGAGGTTTTATGTAGAACATTTGTTACAATAAGTAAACATTTTTAATTGTACTGGGTACAGGACATGCCTTATTGAACAAGAACAATGTTTTTTTATGTTTAATCGCTGGCACACTGGGTATAAAATATACTTCAGGATTAGCACCAACATATCAACAATCTCAGTTCATCTTTTGCTGCAGAATATGATGGAAGATAAACCTGGCACCTTGTCTGGTAACTAGTTAGATGAGTGTAGTACAGTACTATAGTCTTCTCAGTGTGTTAATATTGTGTGCGAAATATGCCCACCCTAACCCTTGGTTCAGTAGGAATGTTTTGCTGGAACACACAGATGTTTGTGATACATTCAAAACCTTCCCTGACAGCACCTTCCAGCTCTCCCTAGTCTGATTCAGTTGTAGTTTTAGCAGTAGTAACATGCTGGCATATTTCAGCACCACAGTTCAAAAAAACATTAATCCCTCATATGTCTTTCCAGAAATTCACTCACTTTATGTGATAGTGTGTGTGTGTGTGTGTGTGTGTGTGTGTGCGTGTGGCCGTACAAAATGCGATAAAGAAACAGCGTAGCAGTGGGGTGGCCAAGGTTGTCGTGTGGTGTATAGTCTTCGCTAGGAAGGAGGTAGTGCGAGGCCGTGTGCGCGCGTAGAGCAACGCCGTGTGCGCGCGTTCGTACGTATGCCCGCCCGCAATACAAACACGCGGGGATCATGTGCGCTGCACTCGGTTGCACGTACAGTATCCAGCGCGCTGTGCTCGCTTGATTGTCGCTGTCCATGGTGCTGACACAGAAACACTGGGAGCGCTCGCATTTCCCCCCCCCCTCTACCTAAATGTCCACTGATATGCCTGTACTGTGATAGTCGGAGAAAGGATTGAAAATGAAGTCTTTCCTTAATGCCTTAAAGAAGGAAGGTAAGAAGTCTTTAATTTTAAAGTTTTCAAAATGTATTTGTCATGTGCTCTAGTTTTCGAGATTGTTTTTTCTGCCCGAATAGATTCACTGTAACTTTAACTGCAAGGTAAAATATTTATAGGAGTTTATATGTATTGCCTTTTGCTTTGGCTCAAAAGAAAAGCATAGCATTTTAAAATTAGGCCTATTGTTTTTTGCCTATTGCAAATTTAGGTCACAATAATCTTCGCTTTGTGTCTTGAGCGTCTTGAGCCTACCGCCGCAAGAGAGAGCGGCGGTAGGCTTCTGGGCGAGTTTTTAGGTCACAGAAATGAAAAATGGAACTCTAGTCTGTAAAAGCCCAAGAAAGCACAAACAGTTTGTGACGTTCCCAATGCAGGTAAAATCCTAACTTCGACAGTTTACTCATTTGCCATGCGTGTGAACGCAGTTGGTGGCTTTGATTAATTCGCTGCTATTTCCTCAATGAATGGGAACCTGCAGAATATGTGTGTGTGCGCGCGTGCGTGGGGTGGGGTAAGTAAAAACTAGGCAAGTCCAGTTCAGGCCGTGGGCATGAATCAACATAGATTGTATAAAGGCCAACACACAGTTTAGCATGCAAGGCCCCTCCTTGAAACTCCACAGAAGTTGGGATTCAACGCTATTGGTGCATTACCGCCACCTACTGTCTAGGTGCAAGCATTTTAAAACGCATGCGCTACATTCTAGTCTCTAGACTAGACTATGGTCTAGTCCATGAGCTCTACATGGGTTCTAGAAGGTTGGTCGGTAAGTTCAGTCAGTGACATTTGCTTATATTGGCCAGTCCCGCTACACATGGTAAGGCAAAAAAAAAACACTAATTTTAATGTACAATCAATGGCTGTTTCAATTCTAACTATGTACATGACTATTTCCATTCTATCCTAGTTCTTAACTGTTAACATTCAAAAGCTTTTGATGCACAACATGCACAACTCATATTAATTCAAAGATGGTCAATACACAGATGAAGATTTCATTGCATATATCGTATATTTTTAGCATGATTTTAAGAAATACTGGTTTTTATTACGTCAATACATTAGATTTAGATTATTATATATATCATATATATATATGATATATATATAATATATATATATATATCATATATATATATAAAATAAACAAAACATTTTCATACTATTACATCACATGTATTGTTTTTGGAGCAATTCTGAAAGAAAAAAAGAAAAATTACATTAAATGAAATTTGTTACACAAATGATACACATCACTATCAAGACACAGAACTGATTACAGTGCGGATCTGGATAGCATGACCAATGAGACTTTAGTGAGCAATGCTGATTTAAAAACTGTAAACTTCCACAACATCCGTTGTTTTTGTCTCATCATGAATTTATAGTGTGTTCTCACATGGACCTGTTGCACAGACAGTACACCGCTTCTGACAGCTCAAACATTGTATTGTGAATGATATAGATACAAGTCTCTAAACACAAGTGTTAACAACCATTTGCATCCCTGTGTACTTGTCAGCGCATACACTCAACACAAACACATCACCACTTGTTTGTTTGTTGCTGTGATGCTTGCTAACAGGCCTTTGGCATTTGTGGGCATCAGCTGTTAGACTTTTTGATACTTCATAGATGGGCACATCTGACACCTCTTGCTTTTTACTTGCTCCCCTGAGACTTTTTCCTTTTCCTTGTTGGATGATGGCTGGGTTTTGAAGCTTCACCCTACACCTGGCATGCCTCTCGGGCGTGTCGCGGAGCTGTGGTGTGTTTTCTATAGGCACCTGTGAGTGGAATGCCAAGCTGTCTGGCCATCAACTGCCCACACACACACACACACACACACACACACATAATCAGGCTGTAGTGTGGTAAAGGCGGTGTAAGCATTTAGCATGGCAACCTCCATCATGTTGTACCCAAGCACCAGCCACCTCCCTATTTTACACATGTAGGCTACAGTATAATTGTTCACCGTCTGATCCATCCTCTTGACGACTCCTTTTGGTTTGTATTTCTGGCTGTGACCAGCCATGTCAACACTGTCAGTAAGGAACTAAACATATACTGTATTTTTAAGGGGATCCACAGTGATATTTTCTGTTTTCTATTTTAATGATACTGTATATTTCATAGAATACAATAGGTCAACAACTTGCTGTCAAGAGTGTTACTCTCTTGCATTGAGATACATACAGTATGTTTAATCTCTGGCCCATGTTGACTAATTTCCGACCATTTATGGTAACATAACACGCCACATGGATTGTTATTCCATCTGGAGAGCCGTACATCGAAACAGTTATAACTTAAAAACAAAATGAAACATCTGTCTTTCATTGTTGTTTTCAAGTTGCTTTCGTTGTCGTCACACCTTAACCACACCAGTAGCTATCCGTACAAGTCAAACTGAAGCTTGCTAGCAGGATGCTCTAAGGCTAAGGCTAATAACAAACATTTTGTCATGGAATTCATTAAACAATAAAATGCACAATATGTATAACAAATTAATACGCTCATGTCACTTTCGACCCATGTTGTGCATCTCTTAAACCCTCTTTGGCATGCTTTTTTCTTGCACAATAATATATTGTTCATTCTTCCTGGGTTTACATTTTACAAATGAAAATGTGTTTCCCATGGTCACGAAAACTGCCTATTTTCCACCTCCATTGTTCTCTATTGTTTCTAAGAAATGTCTACAAAGTTAATGTAAAACAGAAGATCATAATCACTTCAAAATACCACATCATGCTAGGTCTGTCATTGGTAAAAAACTACTGTGTGTCATGCAGCCAATGAAGCTGTTCTTGGAGCAGTGTGTAATGATGGTGTGAGACAGCCTACTGTAGCTGAGACTACTGGGCTGACTGACCACTGACTTGAGTTCTGTTTATTCAACAGCATTAAACAAGCATTTATCTCTTCTCTCTGTTACATAACTGCTTGTTACTCTATCACTAGTCCATGTGTGTGTGTGTGGGTGTGGGTGTGTGAGGACAGTAAGTTTCAATGTGTGTCTTATGTGTGTTGGTATGACTGTGAGGGTTCTCTGTGTGTGTGCATGTGTTTTCTGCGTGTGCATTTGAACATGTGCTAGGTCATTTGTGATATGTGCATTGGTGAGTTTGGCTCAGATGTCTTTTTCATCGCAATAGGGCCGTGCCATTCTGCTTTATTGCACATAGCGCCTGATATTCAGTCATGTTGTCTCAGTGCAGACTATTTAGAGCTCCAGATTGCTGGGAAGATGATGGGGAAATAATGCCTCAGCTTACCATCTACAGTACAGTACTAACCTAATCCACTTTGTGAATGGCTGCAGGCTCTAACACTTATCCTTCCTCCCCCCCAACACTGTAAAATTGAGGATCGCTGACAATGCGGCATTGGCAGTGTTCTATAGTACAGTATATAGTGTAATGGTGGAGCATTTATCCATGGGGAAATCAAGACTGGCCTGGATCGCTTACAGTTCAGTGCTATGGTTAGCTATCAGGCTATCAGCACTCATCTGCTTACATTAATCATGATAATTATGCTGATGATGGTCTGAGAAAATTCATAACCACCCCCTTTCTAGAGAGGAGTGTGGAGCCATGACCTAATCACTACTCCGCGTGGTGCGTGTGTGTGTGTGTGCGCGTGTGTGCACGTGCGTGCGTGTGGTGTCTAACCCTGTGATCACACATCTACTCCAAGCAGCACACTCACATATATTGCCTGACACTGTGTAGCTGTAGATAATTGAATAAATGGCTAAATGTGTCAATACAACATCAGTTTTTTAACACATAGGTACAGCATTTCAAACACAGCTGGGATATTAGCAATAAATAACTACATGAATACAATTAAAAAAGGATACATTTATATTTAAATTTAAACCAAAAAACAAATTATGAATACATGAATACATTAATAAATGAATTACATTTATTTTGAAATGATGTGTTGCTTTACTAATGATTACTTCCTACATGTTCTTGGAGGATGTTGACCAGGCCCTAAAACACAACACTATTAACCAGAGCACTTAAATAGCTGTACCTGTCTCTCCGCTCTTGCCTGCAGTGCCTTTCCGCGAGGCCCCGTCTTACTCCAAACACCGGCGGGGCCCTCCCCCTAGCAACGGCAGCGGCCCTCCCCCTAGCAACAGCAGAGGCCCCTCCGGCTCCTCGCTGTCGGCTCCGCGGGTGCTGCTGCGCTCCAACAGTGACAACAACCTGATGGTGGGCCAGCCCCAGCCCCACCCCCAGTCACACCAGCCCCACCCCCAGCAAGGCTACCCACAGACGGGAGCGGCGTCCATCCAACGCAGCCTGTCGCCCCAGCTGCTCCAGCAGATGCCCGGCAACAGCCCTAATGGGACGGCGGTGGTGGTTCGCACCACCGGGAGGGGGATAAGGAGCAGGTCGCCCTCCCTTAGCCGACTGGGAGACGAGGCATGGAGGTCTCAACCTCTACAGAGGCAGAGCAGGTGGGGCCTCTCGCACACACACACACACACACACACACAGTGTTCTGTTTGCTGATGGAAGCACACGCTCTGTGTGTATGTACAGTTACTGTACATGTAAATGTCACATATCTCCGGGATGTGCCATTAAAACACTGGATTCCTGCCGTAGCTCCAGCAACCGTTGCCATGGCTGCCCTCAGACACTTTGCAAGTGTTTGTGAGTTTTTTCATGTGTACAGGGGGAAGAAAATGATGTGTTCCTTGGATTAACTGCATGGGAAATTTGTGTTTGGACTTCTGTCTGTGTGTATGTGTGTTTGTGCGCGTGTGTGTGTGTGCGTGTGCGCGTGCATGTGTGTGCTTTGCCCTGGGCGAGATATGCTTCCAAGGTCGCAAATGCTTTTACTGTAAGAATACACGTGACAGTGCATGCTTTGGTATTTGTATGCTCATCTTCTGGTGTGTGT
>JAODTR010005398.1:0-11429 GCA_025399935.1 Amblyopsis rosae
CAAAAGTGTAAGTCAAACAAACAAAATAAACAGGGCAATACTGTTCAGTTCAACTGTTTATTAAACAATACGCTGTGACCTCTGCTCTCACTGTTATTTCTATCATGTAAACTCAGTCTTGTCTTTATTCTCCCACAATCCCCTGCATCAAAGTCTCAGGCATCAGCGCAGTGATTGGTAGACCTACGCCTTATTTGTATTTGAAGCCAGTGATCGTCATATTGAAGGTGGGACCCCAAGAAAGCAGATGAGTGGGTGGGATGACTCTTAATCACCGTTCTTCTTAGTCATGTTTTAATTGTGTGGTGTTCGGGTCAAATCGACCCATTTCAGATTTTAATTAAAAGAATTGTAATACACGGATACGTTTCAACCTGAAACTGTAAAATAAAAATGAAAAATGTACAATGCCCCCAATATACAATATTTATGTGCTTCATACAATGTTTGGGGTAATTTGACCCGAATCCTCCCTGACAGCCATGCCACTACATACAGCGCAACGCAGCACTCCATTAATGGCTATAGGGTTCTGGTGCAAGGCGCGTCAGGATTGCATGTGGTCCATTTAGGAGACCCCTTGTTGTGAGGGGGCGTGGAAAAATATGAAATTGTCCATCTTTATACAAATTCAGTGCTGTTCCGCGATTCCACAGCTAACCGAGGCTCTGGCCGCATTTGCATAACCAGCTAGTAAGCTAATGCGCTGCTAAAGCAATGACTATCATTTTCTATAGATCCATTTACTGCCGACATCACGCAGACTTCACCAACATATGCATGCACAGCTTAGCAACATAAGTGCATTTGTGACGCTGCCAAAATAATGCCATGATCCAGCGAGAGACTGTTTCTTATTCAATGACATGTTCCTTGTGTGCGCTCCAAGGGTTTAGCATAGGTGCTTCCGAGCAGGCCCAATCTTTCACAAACATCCCCGTTCCAATTTGTACAACTCAATGCCTTTCAAAACAGGTCGCAGAGCATGCCATTCTGCATATGTTCTGCTCAGTGATTAAACTAGAGCAGAAAATATGTAGAGACATTGCAAATATTCAAAGTTCTCATTTGAATATTTACTACTACCACCAATATCTGGAAATTGAGAATCGCTATCATAAAAAGGCTTTTGAAAGTTTTCGACAAGCGATTCAATTAACATAATGTGAGAATACACCCCAATATGTCATAAGCCTCACACATAAAATAAATAAATAATCTCTTTTGAAATTATGATAATGACTCACCTGCTACCTGCTCTATCATTTATCCAGCAGCGTATCTTATTCACGGGCTCTTTGAAAATGCTCAATGGCAGACCAGAACATGGTTTCCAAAGAAATGTTAGTTAGCATAATAGATAACAATTATAGGCTAAATCTACCCAGCAAAATGACATGGTAATAAGATTTTTTTTACAGTCTACCTGTACAAGGTGACATCTTAAGATCTAGCTGCTATGGGACGGCGTGGCTTATCCAAATATTTAGTAAATTCGACTCCATAGTCTCTGTAAGTTCCCTTAGAAATGCCAGAAACGATAGTCTATTTAGTCTTCCTGAATTATATCCTGTTGACTGTTGAGAACCAGGTGCTTCACAGAACAGCTTGTAACATTATCCGAGAACTCTTCTATTTGAAAATAAGTCGCCGGAGAAACTGCATATAGCGTTAGCTGCTGGTATTTATTAGCTTAGTAGCAGCGCTTCACTCAACTGGGTTTCGGGTAACTATAGAAACAACAATGCTTTGAAGAAATTCATTCTAGAATGCATTTCATTACCTAACATGGTAGGTATTGAAATATTTAATAGTATAATATTAAATATAGCAAAATAATTAAATGTATCATATCATTAAGACAATATACTGTATGTTAAGGATTTTGAATGCAAATTCCCAATTACTGCAGTGCTTTTTAAACTCCAGTTATGTCCCAAGTCAATTTTACCAGAACAATTTTAAAAGGTCCTAAAGTGAACATAATACAATGGTTAAGTGGTGTGTGTGTGTGTATTTGTAAAGAGACTACGTTTTGTCAGAAATCTGCAGATCTGCTATTCAGAGGTAAGGGTGATTGTGAGACTTGTATAGAGTATAGAGTATAATGTGAAGATCTGAAAATACCTTTGAGACCCAGTCCCCTTCAGTCAGGGGGCCGCTCCTTTCCTGAGCAGCAGGAAGGCAGGCTGATGTGTAGAGGATGTGTCCTTCAGAGGATAGGCCAGTGAAGGCAGAAGGTTGGCCTGGACCCAGCTGCCCCCAGTAAGGGAGATGGATGAGCCAAGGAGGCCGCTCAGTGTGACATCACTGCGGACAGCAGGGAAAGGGGAAGGTTACAGTGAATGTGGCACAGTATGGATTGGGCCTAAGAGGGAAGATGGAAGATTTTGAGATGACTGAGGGTGAATGGGGTGGAAGGTGCACATAGACAAGTCTGGATCTGAGTGGAAACTTGAATGAAGTGGAAACTGGGCTGGCGGCCATGCGGCAGATCCACCTGAGGACTGCCAGAGCAGTCAGCTATCAGCAGTGTGCAGAGGGAACCGTTTGCCCTTCTAAGTGTATTCACCATGGTTTTGCAGGGAGTTGGCCTTCTGCTTGAGCCCTAATGCAGGGATAACTGGTAAGCTGAGTCCTCTTGTTTTCTGGAGAGGGTGCCAAAGCCTGTCTGCTTCTTAGGGGCTTCACAGCACACAAGCACTGCCAGGTGGACTGATACTGATGCCTGCTTCCAGCTGTGTAAACACACGTGCACACACACACACACACATGCATCCATGGGCATGCAAACATGCATACACACACACACAAACACACACACACACACATCACTTCTAATAAAAAACTACTGCAATCTGTCTGGAACACATTGAGGGAAATAGTGGCTGGTCCCTCCAATCTCAAGTGAAATGAAACAATTTCCACTATTTGAGAGCCATTTTGGCTTCGCTGAAAACAATTTGTTTGTTGAAAGATGTAAACAAATTGGACAATACCTGGTATTGTTATCTTCCTTGTCTGGGAGCTTTTAGCATCACTACTTTAAGTGTGAGCGTTCCTTCCTTCTATGTAATTGGTCTCCAGCTTGGCTTTAAAATATTACTAATTTCCTGTACCTGTAAATGCATAGTAAAATGTTTTTATTTTATTTTATTTTTTTATGGCTGAGGCTAATAGGGTTCAGTTTATAGTGGTCATTTTAGAAACAGACTTACTTAGGCAGCATGTTGATTAGAATATGCTCAAGTGAGGTAGGAATGCAGTTCTGCTATTAACATGCAGTAGCTGGGCTGTTAAAGGCATTTAGTCTTTAAAAGTCCATTGTTTATGTACAGTATATAGGAGAAAGTGGAATCTCCCTGGTGGCCCTTTGTAAAATCAAATGCCAGATATTTTTGCCTTTGCCTTTATGGTGGGTTTGTTACCAAGGTGATCCTGTGCTTGTTTGAGACCTGTCACAGTCAAACAGTAAGTGAGAGGCAGTATATTACTAGCTATAGTTTAACATTTTCAATGTATACCTACATCAATGTAATAAACCCTACACAGTATAGGTACATTTAGTGACATTCAAACTACACTGAAAAAAATATATAATTGATTCAATGTAAACATTTTAGAGCAATGATTTACACAAATTATTCTACATTTTATTAAAATCAAAAACAGTATTTGAGAAAATGAACAATGTTTACATTAAATCAGAACAACCATTGTATTATCAATGGAACAAATATTTAAGTTGGATTTAAATACATTGGTTTAAAAATATGGAGTATAATAATTATTTTTATATAATATATTAAGTATATTAGGTTAGAGTTCATTCATATTAATAAAATGTATCTAATTGTTTTTATATAATTATACATTAATGTCACTATTTGAATTTCATTCATAATAACCACAAAATGTATCTTTCCCAAAATTTGAAAATGTCACATCATATTAAAAACATGATTCTAAATTATTATCTGCTATAATACAATACAATTCTTTACAAACAATAGGTCGGGGAAGTTACCTTCAAAAAGTTACCTTCAGAAAGTAAAATATTACCTATTTCTTATTATTTTTCAGTAAAGTAACAGGTACATTATTACTTACTCTACTGTAGCTTGTTCATTACACTTTATTAATTATGATAACTTTATAATGACTATTTCATATTCTAAAAGACTGTACAGTAGGGGCACCACTAGCATTTCATATTCAGACTTAAGCCTAATTACGGTTTCTCAGTCCCTGTTTATTATGATGGTTATTAAAAATGTATTCACATATTTCATAATGTGATCAATATTCAAATCAATCAATCTGTATGTATGTAATCTGCATGTCAATAGTAAATATTTTTGCGATTAGGGACATTTTTATATGTTATACATAACCAATCAACCGCTGGATATTATTAAAACATAATTTTAATAATAACACACGCAAATTGGGTTATATAGAATACATAAAAATGCAGAATAATAAAAGGTCAACAATCTTCACGTGAAACACTCAAAAGACACAAAATGTGCCGGAGGAGTCAATATCCTCTTATCAATCTTATCACTGTAAATCAAAGAAGTTTGGACATGATGGAATATTTCTGTGCTTGGAAAAATAGCTTACTGGCCTAGTAGCACTCTCTAGCCTGAACTCTGAGCATAGCCTGTTTGTTTGAAACATGCCTATGTCACTAACTAGGCAGAAGAAAAATAGTGAAATTTAAAAATGATTCAAACACTATATCAGAAAAACCAGCAGGGAGTAATAAATGCTATATTTACGTAATTTGGCAGAGGGTCCAGGAACCACGTGAGGTGGAAACGGAATCTCCAGGAGTGGCCTTAAACAGCTGATGGCTGCAGGCAGAGAAAGTTGGCTGTGATGCATTGCTGATTGTCTCAACGCCGGAATGCTGGCTTGAGGTTCGTCCTTAGGGTTCATCCTTGTTCGTCCTTGTGAATTCCGCGGCTTGGGAAGGAGCCAATAGCTTGCACGGGTGTTCTGACGGAACTTGCCCGAGGCTGGCGTCTTTATGACTCTGGGTTTGAAACACGTGAGCCCATCTTCTGGTCCCAATCCTCACTACTTGTAAAGCTAGAGGCACGCTATACCGATTGTCAAGGGTCCCAACGCAGACTTGTTTGTCCAATTGTCTATAATTGCCTGTTGTGAGCAACAAGTACTCTTTAACGTTTGCATTATGGCCTTTATCTAGAGCTACACAGTCTGTCGATGATGAGCCGTGGCAAATGTGTATCTTTACACTTTTCCCATGTGACCTTTAACGTGGTGCATATGACATAATTTAATTTTAATGACATTGTTTAATTTTGAAAGTACTTGAGAAGGCCAGTAGAGGTGCAATAGTTCTATCTACTGTAGCTGTACAGTATGTGGGATGCAGACGGACTATACTTCTCTCGCTCTACAATATCTGCAAGAGTGTCATACAGTAGATCGATCATGAGTGTGAGTAGGCTTTGGGCTTTGGGACCCCTCCCAGCTGGCCTGGGAGCGGCTGGAGATCCCCCAGGAGGAACTGGTAGATGTTGCTGCAGACGGGAATAGCTGGGCTGCTCTGATGGCTGTGTTGCCACCGTGACCATAAGGGATAAATGGTCAAGATGATGGTTGGATATAATATACTCTCATGCCATTAGTATATCCTATATGTGTGTGCATTTAAAAAATCTATATATAGCACTAAGCATAAATTAAGAGACCACTGCACAGTTTTTTTAAATAATAGGACATCCAGTGTACAACATTGAGTTGCTGTCATTATAGAGCAGAGCTATTCAAATCTGGTCCTGGAGGGCCGCAACCTGCATGTTTTAGATCTCTCCCTGCTCCAACACACCTTATTCAAATCGCTATCAGACTTCTAACAACCTTGAATCATGCATGTAAGAGTCGGCGTCTTGTCCTCAAAGTATGATGGGAACAAATACGGTGGTTTAACACATTTAGCCACAGGAGAACATACTCAACATAATTAGGAGGTAAGGAACAAATCAGAAGCTGGCTCACATCCGCACTCGTATTTCATATATTTGGCGTAAAAACACTAGACTATCGATGACTGAAGCCGTCCAGAAGCGCGTACATGACGAAAGACCGGAAGTTCTACACATATTACTGACAACGGCTCCCGCCCATACTTGTGTTTGAAAATAATGTGAATAGGGGCATACAGCAGTTCTATATTTTCTATAGGGACATAGTTCCATATTAACTATAGGGACATAGTTCCATATTAACTACTGTATAGGGAAATTGTTATATATTGTCTATAGGGACATAGTTCTGTATTCTCTAAATATTATTCTAAATCTTTTATCCCATTATTAAATTAATGCTGACGTTATTGTACGCATGCTAGATGTGTTTGATTGGTTAAGGCAACAGTTTCATTGCCATTTAGTTGATGTTACAGGCACACACACTGCTGGTTCTGAAGGCAACAAGGTAGATGTAATAAACAATACTATAATAATGTAATACATATGCATGAAAAAAATATTAAGATGCAAGTCAGTGATTCTGATACTGTTTAAGCCAGCAGAGAAGGCCTGGCTGCCCCCCGATGGCCCACCACTGTCCCGATTGCTTCACTTCTGGGCTTATTTAATATTTCCTGTATTGTTATTTATTTTATTTAGGCGCATTTAGTGTTCATTAGGATTAGCGAGATGTTGACCTGCCCTCCCAGTCTGATCTCCAGCATCATGTGTTTGCTTAGCTGGATGACGTAGACCTCCCTTGGGAGCCTGGCTTGACCTATGGAAGCCCGTGCTGCCATGCATCTGCCATGTCCCTGGTATGCTCCAAATGAAACGCACCACATGTAATATGGTATCCTGTATGGAGCACACTGTATGGTGGGTCATTCACAGAGCTCTGCAGTCTCTTCTCCTGAAGCTGGATTGGAGATTCTTAGCAATTGGTTGAGTGTTTGCAGTCATTTTACCGTTAGGTTTACAGTTAGCCTATAGGCCTGTTGGTTCAATAAGGTGATATGAGTTAAACCTCATCACTGCAGCTTTGTTACCGATGTTTAGGATCTAATCTAATCTAATATTCATTCAGGAGGCCATTGGAAACTATTGTATCTTAAATACAGGCTTCTAACAACAGAGATGATGCTCTCATTGTCTGCTCTGCCTACAACCTACTATTCAAGTTGCAGTACCACAGGATGAGCTGTAGGTGTCCTCTAACAGGAGAATGCAGTGTGCTGTGAGACAGCATAGTGATGAACAGTGTGTGTAAATATGAGTGGAACTCAAGCCAAAAGCAATAGAAGCCACGGTATATCTGGCAAGAGTTGGTTTTTCTACATTGTATCTATCCTAGGAGAATTTATTTGAATATGAATGTGTGAGAGAGAAAGAGAGAGGGGTTGTGTATGTCTGCCTGTATGTGTGCACCTCACAGAGATACCCCATGAGCTGATTTATGCTCTGATTTAATTCCAGTCCCTCTCCAATGTTGAATGGGTTACAACAGGAACTATTACCCTTTAAATCATGAAACAAAGTGTGCTTAGTGGATGGTTGACACTGTGGATACTCAGAGGACCACAGGTGTAACATATAAACATAACCTGAAGTTGATATTAAGATGAGAGACACCAGTGAAGAATGCTGTACGAGAGAGGCAGTCACATTAAGGGACTATGTAGAGTTAGGCAGAGAGTGTCATGGATTTATCTGACCTCAGACTCACTCTATCAGTGTGGAACCCATAGTATTGAATTGCATGTGTGTGTCACAAGCACACACAGAGGCTAATGTGGAAAAACATGTGTTCCTGGAAAATGAGGCTTGTCTCCTGGCAAACATGCAATTCATCTTATTGAGTTAGATTACGCCCATAAGCGCACTTGTGCATCTTGTAAATTTTCACGCACACCCAAACATTAGTGAATACTGTCTGTATTCAAGACGACCAGGTTGGTCTGTGCCAACCGAGGCCTCATAAACCTTTGAGAAAACAATAGCCAAATAGCAGCCTATTCTTGACTCCGGTGGAGACAGAGGATGGATGGATGGATGGATGGATGGATGGATAGATGGATGGATAGGTGGATGGATAGATGGATGGATAGATAGATAGATAGATACTGTATACCTGCAGAGTCAGTGAACTTATCACAAAGCAGTCGTCAGTACTGCAGGTCTACATATACAGTAGGCAGCACAACTCTGCAGAACACCAACTTCTAGGTCCAGACATCTCCAATTTGCTATATTTTACCAGCAGACAATTTTATGTAGGATATTCCATTGGTGATGATGAACATGAGCAGGAATAGATAGCATACTCTTATTCTTGCTATCCTTAGAACCCATAGTTACTGGACAACAAAACTGCTGTATAGGCTGCAACTGCTGGGTGTGGTTATTTTATCCAGCCATTAATTAAGAGTTAATATCAGATATGCCTTTCATGTGATCACCGGTAATTGGCAAAATCCTATAACAATATGTCACTATGTCACAAAATGCATCATTCTACTATGCAAACACAATTTATTCCATACTAATCCGAAGGGTGAAGGTAGAAGTTTGTTAACCCTGACTTTCCTTGTTTAACCGTAGTTACAGTTTTCATCCACATTTATCCACAGTTAATTTGTTGTGACATGTTACAGAGGGACAGTGATGTCCCTAATGGTTTCCAAGCTAACTGGTTTCTTTCTCGTGCATGTGAAAGAAACTGATCTGCAGCAAAATATTTCACGAAGTTTTAAGTGTTTTATCATTACTACATTAGCAAATAGGTATTACATTACAGCCCTCTACAACTCATAACATAAAATAAGTTTCGAGTTTGATTCAAGCCAGATTCGATGTTACGATTTCTGGAGAGAAAAAAAGAAAAAAGAAAAAGAAAAATCACAAAGCGAGCAACATATCAACTTAGCCATGGGAGAATGCTATATATTATTTGTATATTCTAATATAAATAAAGTACATAATAATTGCTGTAACATTTTTGGTTGTTTTAAAACAAACTGGTTAGTGGTTACATTTTCAGCAAAAATGCCACAAAACGTTTATCCAAACTATTTATAATATTATATATTATATCTATATTATTATATTATTACTATTAATATTACTATTATTATATTACTATTACTATATTATTATTATTATTATTATTATTATTATTATTATACTCCATAGCAAAATTGCAATGAAAACCGGATCTTCTTATTGCCATTTACAATAATACTGTATAATGTACTGTATGTCACCAGCATTAATGCATTAATTAATTATTAATTAATTAATTAATTAATTAACAAACTGCATACAGTAGATGCATTACTATTGCATAATGAGTGTTTAAGCTAGTGCGTATGTGTGTGAAAGACCAAGCCTGGCCGGCCATTCCATGAAGGCAGTGCATGGCAGAGGAAAATGAATGAGGAGCTTGTGTGTTCTCAGGGATTGGGAGGGTCGGAGGGTACCAAGAGACTTCCATTCTGTCAGGAGAGACCTGCCGGGCTCTTTCTCCATGGAGACTCCGTTCTCAATGTCCTTGTCGCTGCTGTCATGTCTCTCTACAGCCTGTTTCTTCCCACCTCACACTCATATCCTTCTGCTGCGATTTCTTTTGACTCATCGCTCCTATCGCCTTCTGCTCACAGGTTTCTTAACCCCTTATTCTCTGTGTGAGTCTGCAGAGGAGGGGCCATCAAACACGCAATAAAAAAAAAAATATTTAGACAAACTACACTTGTACAACTGTATTGCGTTCATAAGTTAGGTTTGTATTACCCTGAGTTATTAGTGACGGAAATGTGGATAGAGAGAAATCCTGTACGAGACCACAATTCCAATCTGTCCGGGAACTGTTTGTACATGCAATATTAATGGAGCTTGTAAATGCCTGCCTGTTTTATAGCGTTCTTTTCCTAGTGGATTTTTATTTTAGTTTGATCAAACCATAAAGGCCTAGATTGATATTTGAATGCAGATCTGACCGCCAAGGCAGAGTACTTTCCCATGTGCTTTGTGTAGTAAAAAAGCCTTTTAAGCATAACACAAGGTGTTATGCTTAAATTTCACAAATGAAATGCCCATTAAAAGACCAATATTAATGTTAATTAAATACATGTCAAGTAAAATGTTGTCCCTCCCCACATCCATTCTCCCTGAGGTTAAATCCAGCTCTATGGTATCCAGTCAATTTGTAAATACACATTTAAACATCTTGGGACATTTAGTATACAGCCATTGGCATATCCATGATGTCTTATTAGAGCTCAATCGAGCCTGAAAAGTTAAACCCGACATGGGCCGAGACCAAAACAATTCTGTCCGAGCCCGAACCGAACCTGCCCATGTATGGCTTTCTGAAGACCGTACCCGATTACAGCCCGAAGGTTTTGTACTACTTTCCCAGGCGGTGTTCATACGCTGCGCATCACTGTGTGTGTCAGATGGCGCCACAGAGCTCTAGATAGTACTGCTGACTCATTTGGTACTAAATGGTATATAGAACATCTTGCTGGATAGTGATTAAAAGATAGGAGAAATGTTGTTTTCACTACAATGTTGAGCCAGGAGCTAAGGAAATAACACACTAGTTGTCATAGAAATGATAAACAATGCTCAGAAATTAAGCCTACATGTTATATTGTTAGGCAAGAATAGGAGTCATTCTAACTTTTTCAACGTAATTATTATTGAAAACTGCTTGGAACAATTATAAACCTATATAGCAGGGCCGGACTGGCCATTAGGAGAATCAGGGGATTTCCCAAACGGGAAAAATTAATAAAAATGCCTAAATAAATATAATAGGCCAATTGTTTAATTGGCCGTGTTTGCTTTGAGCATTGCCTGAATAGGCTACCATATAACCTTTTTAGTGGAGCGATCCAAAATACCCTCTAATCTTCAAATTAAACCTAAGCTACATACATGCAAATATAGACATATATATATATATATAAATGTAGCCTCTTAATTGTTATACTGTGCATTTAAGCCTCTGTATGTACATAAAAACGCTGCAAATAATTTGTATTAATTGGTAAATTCATCCTGAACCCGAAGTGCCTGGTGAAATATGTGAGAAATAACCGACCCAACCCGAACCCATCAGGGTCGGGCTGAGTACCTCAAGCTCTATGTCTTATGACAACTGATACTACTGAAGCTACTACAAATAAACCGAGTGGTTTCACTGGGATGGCACATGATTATTCAAGTCATGATTATTGAAGTCAGATATATAGACTAAAAATACACATAACAGAACATCACAAGAGATAGCATACTGATCATACTGTAGCTCTGGTTGTTTGGTCTTGGAAGGATTCAAAATGCTCTTCCTCTCCGGGAACCATCACCTTATCGTGGTGGAGAGGTTTGTGTGTCCCTATGATCCTGAGAGCTGTGTTGTCT
>JAODTR010005399.1:0-11429 GCA_025399935.1 Amblyopsis rosae
ACGATAGTCTAAGCAAGGACATGTATGTTGCATGAAAACCCATTCTTCTACTCGAAGTTGAAAGTTATTGTATGTAACCTCGTTTTTTACCCATGATTCTTTTCATTAGTGATTTATAGTGAAAGTGTTTAGCCGGAACGCTAACACTGTTGAACTTGGGCTTTCAGCCACGGTTTGCTAACGCAGCTAATCCGAGAGCTGTAAAGTAAATTGTTTGCTGACAGGAAGTAACAATTTGATGTGTAATTCAGCGGATGTCAGAAAGTAGGATCTGCCTGGACATCGTGCCGATGCCTTTGGATAGAATAGCCTAAGCGCGCAGCACCAATGACTACGCACATGGACAACACCATTCCGTTCTGCCTTGCTTTGTTGCCCGACCAGTGAATAACAGACACAGATAATCGAAAGCATAAGATACCATATTTTATTTTGTTCACGGAGCGAAGCGACCATTTGTTTTAGGTCTCAACGCACACAAGCATCGAAATAGGCCTGCTACGGGGTTTTTGTTACTATTAGGTGTGTGCGTGTGTGTATGTGTGTGTGCCGGCTTTCATATCAAAGCCTATTGTTAAAACCATACAGTGATTATAAAGCATTGTATTTGTAATTTGATTGAGAAATAATGCTAAATTTGTTATACATTTAAATTGATCTGAGTTGTGAGCGTAAATCATTTCTGGTTGTATTTAAAGATACATATTTAATATAGGTTAATTGGGTGTAGTAGTATAATTAGATGAACATAAATTAGGGAATTCAAAATAATATTTTAGGTAGTTTACTGAATAAGAACTCAGGGCCCTTCTCTAATATATAAGGGATAAGTGGGCTACATACACCGATTGTTGAACAATAGAACAGTAGGCTACTTTCACACCAATTCTATCACATTCTATGTCCTGTGCAAATTGGGCTTTTGTAGTCTGCCGATTACACGAGGCTATAGGGTGATGTATTTGTGTGTTGTAGTCTGTTCTCTTGCCCACGTCTGCTTATGGACTTGTTTGTGTGCACACCTGATGCCTGTGCCCGGTTGCAGAGGCAGATGTTGAAATCATGTAACCTAATGTAAATGTAAACCTAATTTGTGCTATGTGGATATATTCTCCTCTGTGCTCAGCAGCCTTTTGCTATTCCTGAGTAGGCTGTAGTTGCAGGTTGAACAAGCCTCTGTGATGTTGGCACCTCATGATGAGAATAAGCAGGCTATTTGGAGTAGTTTGTGCACAGGCAGAAGAAAAAGGTGTGCTAAAGCGCGTTTGTTTTGCGCTGCAAAGTGCCGAGTTAATAGGTTAATCCAATTGGAACGGTTGTAAAAAATCTGGATAATCTGTCACTTTATGTTGAGGACAAAATGTATTTTCCCATTGATGGCGTACAGAAAACACACATCTAAAACGAACTTAAACCGAGCCAGTGCATATAAAAAAAAAGGAAAGAAAATGTATATTATGGAATGTATCCTAATGTCAGTGGGTTCAATTAAAGTCTCCCAAAGCCCAGGAAAGCATATTTGTTCCGTGTGATGTCATCACCGGACAGAAGCATGGATTTTCTGTAAGGTGAGATGCATCCCACAGTTGCTCCATTTCTCCCTGACATGCTGAACGTCTGTCACTTGTATCTACTTTTTATCACTTTAAAACCTTGATTTTTTTCAGTTTGACAACTTACTGTATGAAAACTTTGTTCCATGTTATTTACCTAGTGTGTCACATATGCTCGCAGAGCCAGCCTTTATGTATGTAAAGTCTGGGACACAGCGCTGGCTAACTGCGTCAGTACCCGCCTACTTGACAAAAGAGGTGTTTTGATTGACATGCACGACGACCAACTACTGTACGTATGTCAATGACCAAGTCGGACGTAAATCTTGCAATGAGCAAAAACAACAGGACTCTGTTTACAGTCTTATTTGTAGGCCACGGTTACTGATTAATATACATTTTTAATTATAAATGATTAAATCAAGCACTGCCCTATCGTTGCACTGGAAATTACGGAGACATACTTGTTGTGAGTCACAATATAACAGCCAATGTAAAATGGCTGAGAGTCCCGTGTCGAGGTTACAGGGGTATATGTATCAGATGTCCAGCACAGAGTTGCCTATGTGACATTAAATTTATGGAATATGCTGAGACTACCTGTCACACAACAGCTTTTAGGTTTCAGTTTTGGTTGAAGTCAGAAATTACACTAGCTTTGCTTAATGCAATACAAACTCAATGGAGACCTAAATGTTTAAATGCACTCTGTCTGTATAAACACCAAATGCAGAAGTTGGGATAATAAATGTAAGCTACATCATATCTTTGCTGCATGTACAATGGGGACACTTGTGTTCACATTGCCCCCATGCAGTATTTAAGTGCTGCATATGGTTCTTATAACAGATCCATGCATTTGGGACTAGGGTAGTCCCAAACAACATGAATGGTTGTACCAAATATCCACAATATAGGTGGTGCTCTGTGGTTCTCTCATTGCAAATACATTTATTTTAATATTTAATTTAAGTTATTTGTTTTGGTAATAATCACATGGCTGCACAGTGTAAACTAAAATGATAACAGATGTCTTATATTGCAATAAGCTGCAGGTGTCAGGAAAGATTTTTTAGTTTCCGTTTGAGTATAAAGCAGCATGCAAGAGTAATGACCGAGACACACATTAAGATGAGAGACTTCCAAGCAAGGGGTTCTATCTCACAGGTGGGAATAGATAACAAAGCAGAGTGGCTGTGTGTGGTGGGGGCACTTAGACAAGACAGAACCTGTTGATAAGCCAGGTAAGGTGAGATGATCTGCACCAAAAGAGGCTTCAGAAGAACAGCATGATATGAATCAGTGAATAAAATGCACCACAGACTCTAACCTGGATTTATATTGGCCTTGCGTTCAGCGAGACCAAACATCGCCCACACTCCATTTCCTCACAGCAGTCCATTGTTGGTGATCCCTCCATCGCAGGGGCGGAGGTGTGAAAGAACTGTGTGGCGAAATGAAGTGGTGAAAGGCCCTGGGCTGGGCTGAGATGGATGGCACGCTCAACACAGCAAAACATGACTCCACACAACAAAGCAAAACACAATACAACACAATATATGACTCCACACAACACAGCTCAATACAACACAACATACGTCTCCACACAACAATACACAACCCAGGACAACACAACACAACACACCACAACAATGCATAACATATGACTCCACACAACAATTCACAACCCAGTGTAACGGTGGCCAGCAGGTAGCTGTGCGGTGTTAATCCTCACTCTCCGACACCTCATAGGACGTTCTGGCGACGCAGGCCAGGGCCCGTGGGTTTTTGGCCTGCCTTGTAGGAGCGTCCGCTCTCCGCGTGGGAGATCGGGGTTCGATTCCCCGAGGGGGACGGACGATCTCCGTCACACCAGCACAACACAACACTGCATGACATATGACTCCACACAACACAGCTCAATACAACACAACATATGACTCCGGAACAACACAGCACACCACAACACAAGTTTATATGCGTTTTATGTTGTTTATCTTTTGTTTATAACAAGGGTAGATCCTTTTTCCAGATTCACCATATTCTCATTTAAATTAAAATGACATGCACAGACGGGACCAAGTTTTTGAAAAGTTTGCATTCCCACATAGGCTGTAATGTGATAATTGA
Organism: Amblyopsis rosae; assembly: GCA_025399935.1. NCBI lineage: Eukaryota > Metazoa > Chordata > Actinopteri > Percopsiformes > Amblyopsidae > Amblyopsis > Amblyopsis rosae. The sequence goes on from JAODTR010005399.1 coordinate 3,684, forward strand.
CACAGATAATATAATATGTCACGCTTCAACTGCCATTTTACGACCCTAGAGAAAAGACTGACCAGAAGAGATCTCAGAAGAACGAGTCTACTGTTGGAAAAACCAAAAACATAACTATGAAAATAATACCATAGCGGGTATCCTGGAGAGATGTAGCATTACTCTCACCTAAATTCGAAGCACATGCCGACATATAAGTATAAACACGTGTTGCTAAGAACTTTGATTGCTTATACTTCAAGAGGCGATGAAATAACACACGCCTTAATAGTGAGCAACGTGGAAAAATCTAAAATATCAACTTCTTTTTTTTTTCTCCCCACATTTGCCGTTTGGGCCTGCCAAGTTGTGAACACCTTGACTTCAGAACTGCTCATTAAATCTTGACAAGGCTGTGAATGGATCTAGTTTAAGTATCCTTTTTCCCCTCCCCCCCTCAGGTAAAACCTAGGCACTTTCTCTGGTGCATGAAAACACATGTCTATATCTCCTGCCCCCCTCCGGTACCACTGTAAAACACTCACTTGGAGACATCTGCCAGTAGTTGCCTCTTTATGACAGTTGGGATTTCTCAGCAGAGGCTCCAAGGACTATTTCCTCTCTTCAGATATACCTTACAGCAAAGGTGTTCTATGTGATATTTTAAACATGAATACAGCAGCAAATAAAATGACATTACACTCCCTTCTGTGTGTTCCTCTGTGTGTAATCCTTGTCTTTAATCAATAATAACAGGTATAAAATATACCTGCACACGTTGATTTGAACACGCAGACTCACACGCACACACAGAGGCAGGTCTGTTGGGCATTAGTCAGTCCGGGAGGAGCAGAGGGCATGAAGTGGTTCAGTGGAGCAGCGCTAAAGGCTCTCAGAGTGCTGCATACAGGCAGGCAGGCAGGCAGACAGACAGACAGACAGACAGACAGACAGACAGGCAGGCAGACAGACAGGCAGGCAGGCGCAGACATACAAACAGACAGGCTGATAGTCAGACAGACAGGCAGACAGACTGATAGGCAGGCAGACAGACAGACAGGCAGGCCCACAACCACAAGGCTGCTGTGGCCCACACAAGGCCCCTGTGTTCCCCCACCCCCCCATGCAGGGTGCAGAGCGGCGGTCTGAGGCGGTGCAGCGTAAACATGCCAGCAGTGTCTAGTGGCCTGACAGCGCTCTGTCCCTTGTCTCCCATTGGCTTCCATCTCCTCAGCCCCCACCCGAGGGTCCGAGCACACACACACACACACACACACACACACGCACGCACACACACACACTGCAAAAAAAGCGCTGATGTCTGCAATTCTTTTTTAACAAGGCACTGCACTGTAAAACTAATGTTGAACAAAGTGAACACCTCCTCTCACAAATAGCCTCACTTCCCCCAACGTGCCTAAAACTACACGCAAGCCGCTTATAGCCTTTTTAGCTAGCGGGACACGTTGCATTACCGAGCCATTATGTGTGCATGTTTAACATCTATTCCGAAAACACCAGACCAGATTAGATGACATACCATGTAAACAAGTAACCAGGCGTCTTCAATCGTAAGGAAAGGCAACATAAAGTGCCCGTGTAAACCCAGCTAGTGACTATACCATTAAGTACAATGTTCCAGGTAGTCATGGAGAGACCTATTTTAGTTTTCTTAGATTGAGTGGTACCAATGTTAATGAGTAGCTTATTTGGTTTTAACTTTGACATTCTTCGCGGTGCATTAGTTTACTTTCTGGCATTCCTGGCATTCCTATGGTGATGTAAGGAGCAATACCTGTGTGAGGTACCATACCTCTATGCCTACGTCTTATTAAACTCATAGGAATTAGACCAAATACATGGATATTACAGAGGAGATTATGGCGTGTTTAAAAAAAAAGATGTATTTATTTATTTATTTAGCAACTCAAGTTACATTTGTTTATTTTCCTACTTTGATGACATCATAAGGCTACCAGCTTTGGCAAGTCCACTATTCACTATTCAATACCCACCCTCCTTGGTTTTTGCTGTAGGTGGCATGTAAAGTAAATTATTTGCACCTGACATTTAGGCGAACAGTTAGATATATTCCAAAGGAAATAATAGCACATTTCTCAAATAATAGTTCTGATATATCAGAGAGAAGCAGACAGAACTACAAAATGATTTTGAGAACTACAGTATCTTTTAATTCCACCAGTCTCAATGCACGATCTTGACAATTCACATGAATGACAAACCACGATTTGTATAAAGTCATTCTGGAGAAAAGATGTTGATATTTGAAGTCGAACTGCAGTCTAACATAAAAATAAGAACCTCTCTTTTCAATGCCATAAGCTGCTCCCTCAGAAGCTCCGCCCCACACATTGGAGAAGCATTACCTTGGCTAGGGAATTGGTTTTGTGTGCGGTCAGCACCACTTTGTTTATGTTCCTACAGACAGACCCAGGGCTGTGTAGAAGTAATGAAGCATTTGTTCATCGCTCATACAGGTAAATTCTGCACAAGGAGATATTTGGTGTTTTTGACAAACAGGTTTATTGATTTTAGAGCAAACCACTTTACTTTGATTTAAAGATCAACAAACAGCAACTCAGCCAGAAGAATATGGTCAGTAAAATAGAGAATAATTAACCTTCAGTATTATCCAGCTCTGACTGAATCAGTCATATATAAGGTATGTATAAACTCTGGGGGCTGTGATGGTTTAATGAAGCAACAAATTACCACTATGTCAGACTTTGCTCAGCAGACTCTCTTCTGCTTCATCCAAAGTACATTTAAAATAGTTATCAACAAGCAGACACTCACTACAGGCATCTGACTGCTTAACAGGTATGTTTGGCATGCTGAGCATCAAACCCACACCTCTCAGCTGAGACCCTGTGACTTCCAGTCTACCTAGCCCATAGTTTTCCCCCACTTAAATAACAGAACGTAATCACCATAATATAAAACAATAAACCAAAGTATATTGCCATGGACACAAGTGTAAAATGTTGACTAGTTGATTGGAATGGAGGTATAATGACATATACTCAATGTAGGTCTGTAGATAACATAATGCCTGCACTGTGTTTATAGACACAGTTACAAGATAGTGTCCTATAAGCATTGCAAAACCCCACTGATTTCTTACTGCTGGTCCCTTAGTTACAGTGACATGTTGTCATGCACGTCTTACTTGTAAAGTGAAAGGAGACGTTTCCTATCCTGTGTGTATGTCTTGTGTATAGTCTAGTGCAGTGGTTCCCAACCAATTTCCCTTGGAGCCGCTTGCTGTAACAGTGAACATTCAAATGATGCCTTCATGGCTCTTTGTAAACCAGAAGAATTAGCCTACTGCTTAAACGATTCTCTGCCATTAATAGGCTATTAGTGTTAGATTGGCCTTGCATATGATTTTTTAAAACATTTAATAACATTAAATAAAATTTTTAAATGTATACATTTTACAATTAAATTATAGTCAAACATTTTATTGTACTGTGTGTTTGACCTCAAAACAAATTAGATCTAGTGCCTCCCCAAAGGAATAACTGGTCAAGTGTTTTGTCCTGTTTATAGTTTAGTGTCTTGTCCTGTGTAGTTTAGTGTCTTGTCCTGTGTATTGTTTAGAATATTGTCCTGTGTAGTTTAGTGTCTTTTCATGTGTATTGTTTAGTGTATTGAACTGTGTATTATTTAGTATCTTGTCCTGTATATAGCTTAGTATCTTGTCATGTGTAGTTTAGTGTCTTTAACAGTATAGTTTAGTGTATTGAACTGTATATTGTTTAGTAGTATATTGTCCTGTGTATAGTCTAGTGTCTTGTCCTGTGCATGTTAGTGTCTTGTCTTCTGTATAGTTAAGTGTAGTATGCTATCATGCTCTTAGTTCACATAGACAATTGGAGATGTTATTTATATGACTGTGAGAAGAGGAAATGCCTGACGGCAGTGACATGACCACCGGTGATAAAATAAGATGGTCCCACCCTTTTATTTTTGGCCTCTTATGCACCGCCATAAAGTGTTTGTTTTCAGTAGCTATCTTGGACATTTGTGAAGTAAAACATTGCGATGCCAAGGCAGCCAAAGTCCCAGCCAACCCAACAAGTCTAAGACAGGCCATAGATTACAGCAGAGAATATTATGGGGCATAACCACGGTCGCTGACACTTACACAGCATATATTTTGAGGCTGACACTAAAAACAGCAAGGTGGTGATTTTGGTCAGATAAAGCATCGGTTCAGAGCTAGCTGGAGCCAGAGTCAGTAGTGTGCGCGCACATGCACACATGCACGCATGCACACATACAACTGATAGGCTACACAAACACACATGTGGGTGGAAGGGGGAAGGTGAAGGTGAAGGGACGGACAGTCAGATGCTGCAGCCTTGCAAAACAGCTGCCTTCCAAGTGCCTGACAGATTTGCTGCTCGGAAAAATAGGGTTGCTCACACAGATCTCTCCGAGGAGAATTGTGTCAGCCGGCCATGCAGAAATAAACAGAGCAAGACGGGGGAGAAATGAGACCCCAGATGCCTGAGCCGACCTCTGACCCTGACGGTGGTGCTTGACCATTTCACTTAAAGGTGGAGTCAGCGATGCTGGAGAAACATTGTTGATATCTTCTTTAATCAACTTCCTTCAATGCCGTAGGGTGCTCCCTCAGAAGCTCCGCCCCACACACGAGAAATGCACGGCTGCGATAATGTTGTGTGGTAAATGTTGCCGTGTACAGAGCCAGGGCCTGTGAAGAACCGAAGTGTATTTATGTCAGAATGGCTAACCTGACCTTTACTCCCGTATTGCTTCATAACACGACGACTCCACAGGCTGCTGGCCAGAACCTGTACCACATTTGTACCACATGCACTTGCACATGCACGCCCCACACATACACACACACACACGCACGCACGCGCACACACGCACACAAAGACACACACACACACGGTAGAAGCCCACCCAAGATCCAACATTCTGTTGTGGGTGTCTAGTAGAACTAAGGACAACATGTTGCATCACCCCCCTTATCACGCCTACCCCCCCCCTCCACACACACACACACAAACAAGTCCTTATCCCTCGTGGGGGCCTGTTGTAGAACACAGCATCCACCACTTCCCAGAAAGAACCACAGAAGGACAATCAGGAGGTCTCCCGACGAGTCCGCTCCTTCACACAGCAAACGGGAAGCCAAGTGGATCTGTTTGGAATCACTATCTGTCCCACACATGAAAGGATGGTTACAAACACATATGACACATTTTAGATATTTAAGTGTAACCGCACCCCAGCGCTGAGCCTGACTCCACCCACTACTACTGCTTTGAAAAATGCTTCATGGAGCTGTGTGAGGGGAGTGGAGGGGCTGAGAGGGGGACCCACATTAACATTAACGTTAACATTTGAATGGCATGACGTATGTAGAGCCTACTAAGTGTATCGTTGATATATTGAATATTGATTTTTTTTTTTACGGATATGACGTGTAGTTCTGTTTTCAGCACATAAAATGCAGATTTTTATAAAAAAACTGGTATTTTGTCAAAGTTAACAACATATTACTTTGTTTACAGCAAAAAAAAAACAAAACACTATTTAGGGTGCAGCTACACTACACAGCTCATGGCTGGTGTCATAATTCACAGATCAGATCGATTATCAAAGTACTTCCTGTCTGGCTTGTTTACAAAGACAAACTTAAACGCCTTAGGGGCAAGGACAACCAAAAAAAAAAAAACTCTATTCATTGCTACTTTAAAGAGCCAATTGTTTCATAATGCGTTATGGGACATCCAACTCCTTTGGCCTAATAGCAAGCATGACATTGATTCAATCTGGGCAAACGCCTACAGGCTGCAGAGGTCTTGTGATCAGGGTGCAATAATGATTCAAACAGATTCCTGTGGACTAGACGTTCATATGGCAGAGAGAGAGAGCGAGAGCAGAGGTGGATGTTCTCAGAGGGGCGGGGAGAGGATTGGGATTTCCAAACATCATCATAGCAACGCACAAACAGGGCTGTATTTCTGTTTCTAGTACTGTAATTCACAGTGCCAGTGTTTCTGTTCGGTGAACGGACGCCCTTCCAGGAGCCAGGCCTGTCAATCAAGTGTCAAATAAATCTGCAGAGCCATGCTCCTTGTGGTTTACCAGAGGATACTGGGCCTTATAGTCACCCTCCTTATGAACACACAGGCACCCGTAACCTTGTATACACTACTACACAGAGGGACACTGGGAGATTGAACTATCCCACAGATGTGGACTAAAATTACAAGCCCCAAATATCCTCTGTTGTGAACGGTATTTATGTCAGCCCCGAGAACAAGACAGCTAAGTACAAACCTCGAACAGAGATGTGGTGGGGTAGGCTTGCCATTGCTAGCCCCGCGAGACCATCCGAAGCTTCAGATTGACATAACGGCAAGAATCAGTCTGGAGAGTTTGGAAATCAGTGTGTTTCAGGCTGGTAAACGTAAACCTGTTGCCAATCAGCGTCGTACTGTTAGCTACGGGCGTGGTTAAGGTGTGATGTAGGAGACTTTAAATAAGTTTTATTAGACACCTTTTCTCAATGGAAAATATGTTTTCACTCTTCCCCCGACGTTTCTATTGGTAACAACAGACTGCTGGTCCACAGGTTCGTTAGTTTTTTTTAAACGCCTGCCCTTTTGAATCCGTTTCAATGGACGGCTCCCCAGATGGATGTGTCGTAACAGACCTGGTGCAACATCATCACAACAAGGAATCTGATCTCGTTGCCATGTCTCACAGTGAATGGCATTGGAAGTACAGATTGCAGATTGTAGCGTATGAATAGTAGAGTTTGAATGAATAGAGCAAGATTAGTGTGTGTGTGCGTGTGTATATCAAATAATCATGCAATCTTATTCAAGACTGATAATACACGTACGTGTGTGTGTGTGTGTGTGTGTGTGTGTGTGTGTGTAGGTCTGTGTGTGTGTGTGCGCGTGCAAAACATCACACAACCGCATAAGCTTGATAATACTGGTGTGCGTGTGTGCGCATAGATCATAACGTCACACCATAGTACCCATGCATGACAATACACGTATATGTGTGCATGTGTGTGTGCATGTGTGTCCACGTGTGTGTTTGTGTGGGTGTTTGTGTTTGCGTGTGTGTGTGTGCGTGCGTGCGTGTGTGAGTGCATGTGTGTGCGCATGTGTGTGCGTGTGTGTGTTTGTGTGTGTGTGCGGGTGTGTGTTTGTGTGTGTGTGCGGGTGTGTGTTTGCGTGTGTGCGGGTGTGTGCGTGCGTGCGTGAGAGACCTGGGCCGGGGCTATCAGATTCTGCCTTGTCCGGCAGCTCTCATTAAGAGGCAGCCTGCAGCAGGGTGTTGGAGGTGTAATCTGGGTAATGACAGGCTTCCCTGGGCAGGTGCTGACTGCAGGTTAGCACCTGGTTCACTTCACAGCACATTCTGAAGGCAGGACTCAACAAGCACTCCACACAGGAGACTTCATAGGCATACAACTACCTACTGTACATATCTCTCTTCCCCATACACCTACTGTAATTATGTGTGATCCCAAAATATGTATATATTATAAAATCGAATAAATAATGGTTTATGTTCCATGTCCCATTATTTATTCGGTTTTATAATATATACATATTTTGGGACCACACATAATTACATATAAATAATGGTTTATGTTCCATGTTCCCCTCTCCGGGAACCATCACCTTATCGTGGTGGAGAGGTTTGGGTGCCCCCATGAACCTGAGGGCTGTGTTGTCT
>JAODTR010005400.1:0-11427 GCA_025399935.1 Amblyopsis rosae
CGGTGTTGGGCTGTAAGCACAACCCCCACCTGTGGACGTCGGGCCCTCATACCACCCTCATGGAGTCTGTTTCTGACTGTTTGAGTGGACACATGCACATTTGTGGCCTGCTGGAGGTCATTTTGCAGGGCTCTTTAATGCTGTCACATCTTTGCATGTAGTTTGTATCTAGGTCTTGCAATCATTAATTTCTGCTGCATTAAATTCCACTGCTTTGGCGATATTAGCAAGCATGACAGTGTTATTTCGAAGTTGGGTACTATTTTCATTTATTGTGGACCCGAGAGAGTCAACCTTGTCAGTTAACAGCTTTATTTTTCCAAGACCGCAGTCATGCCAACCTCTATTTCAGACTCTTTACGTTTAGTAGTAGGGGGTTGGATTTTACCCAGTGAAATTGGGTCTTCTTTTTGAGCTTCCCATGTTAACATCCATCGGACTAGCATAGTCATGCTGGGCAACAGCCTTGATGCTGCGGGTCAAAAGTTGGTTCTTTTTCGACATGGTGTAGATAGTTGACGATTATAGCTCAAACTAATGGGACATGACAACGGAGATTATTAGAATCGCACCTCCACCGCCATCTTCCCCGTGCCCCTCCCCCAGAAGAGGTCGCCTCGGAATCATTTTGAATGTGTCCGAGTAGCAACTGAACTTTCTAATCAATGTCGTGTTTATAGCTATACGGGCGTGGTTTTCCAATCAACTGCAAGTATTTTTTTGAAAGTACAGCCATTCACAACAGTTTCAATGTACGCCTCCCCAGATGGACTTGTGACAACAATTCCTCTGGCATGTCAGGTTAGGTGCATCTTTTTACCGGGTTTGCCATGCCGGTGTGTATACCAGCCGATGGAAGCCCTTGCTGTCAGCGCCCCACACCCACACATGCAATCAGTCGTGTGAGGGCATATAAGGCTGGAGGACTTCTTTCAGTAAGGGGGTTATTGTTTGCATTTGCTTTGTTTGAGCTGCCATTTGTGTTTGTGTTGGCGAGACGGTTTTGTTCGGAGTATTCTCTGTGTATTGAGTCTTATTACGCTGAGCAGTTGCTCGCCTGTTCATGTACTCTTGCGTGTGTTTCATCTGTCTGCACTTGCCCTCACCCTGCACTGTTATAATTAGACTGTGTGTGTGTGGAAACATGTTAGCGGATTGACTGAGAAATTGGCGATAAGTGTAGAACTGAGGGTGCGCTAGGTGTGTGGTTAAAAAAGGTTGTACTTAGTCTCTGCATTTATCATGGGTGTGTTTTGGGCGTAACATACAATAAAACTATTTAGAGCATCTCTCATTCCCTTCTAAAAATCCAGGTGCGCTTGCATTTTGGCGAGCAGGTTTTCACCAAGATCCCTAAAATACTTTGCATGCTTGTGCACTCCTCCGAGTGTCGGTTCATTGTGCACCCCACCACCATAGGTGCTACTATATTGATAATGTGCTGTTAAGGTAAGAGTGCCATTGACTTGTTGACTGGCTTTTGTTGTTCACTCGCTTTTGCCTCAAGATGTGCCAACATACATTTTTTAGACCAACACAAATGGGTGTGCATTTGCTATTTATGAAATGTGGGTTTCGGATGGGAAAATGACAACTGCATTGGTCTGAAACTAGCAAAGACGTGTGCGTCACCACTTTATGCCAGGTGTAAGAGGGCCCTTGGAACCCTATTTTAACGATCTAAGTGCATGGTCTAAAGCGTAAGGCGCACATTGGAATTAAGAGTTAGTGTGCCAGGCGCATGTTTCAAAGGGGCAATAGCGAGATTCCTAAAATATGTTTGTGTAGGTTACACAGTAATGATAGTTCACATTGTACTCCATACATTTTCAATCCTTTGCATATTTGTGCCCCTGCACTCTATGCTAGTTTCAGACCGATGCAGTTGTCATTTTTCCGTCCAGCATAAAATGACAACTGCATCGGTTTGAAATTAGCAAAGACACTTGCATTCTTGTGCCGGGTGTAAGATAGTGCCCTTAGTGTTAAAACCAGAGGAAGCTAAACATTTGATTTTTCTGTGTAGATCTCTCTGTGTGTGTGCCTATATTTTTGTGCATATGTGTTTAAAAGGTGGAGTAAGGAATTCTCGAGAAATATTGTTGATATTTGAACAGTGTTGCCAACTTTATTGCTAGGTTTAGCGACTTTTCAGGCCCTCTTAGCGACTTTATTTTTAAAAAGCACCTAGCGACAAATTTAGCGACTTATTCAGACCAAAGAAAGGGCGAGAAATATATAATTTTGTAATGTATTATCCTATGCTGCTCACAGTCCACCAGTGCCAGATTCTCTCCCTCTTCTCTTGTGCCATGTTCAGAGAGTCAGTAACTTGTGCTTGTGTGTGGTGGGGTATTGCAGGAGGATTCAAACTAAAACGTGATGATGCCACCAATATGCAAATGAGAGCATGACGTTATCTGGCTACTTCTAGCGACTTTTGTATTTGAACTTAAACGCCTCTCCCTTTATTGCCAAGGCTGGGATAGAGTTGTTTGTGTTCCCATTTACAGAGCCTGGGCTGTGTAAAAACATCAGATTATGTTTATCAGTGCCCGTAGAGAATGGCAAGATAGTGAGTAGATATTCGCTAAATTTAACAAAGTGTATTATCTTTAGACCTTTCGATCTTCTGACTCCATCTTTAAGGGAAATGGTCTGGCATAATGAAACTTTTTATGAGATTTTATGTGTATGTACCCGTGCGCATCTGCATGTGTGTCTACAGGAGCGAGTGTCCCTGCATTTTCCTGGGAGCAGAATATGAAGCGGGGGGTGTTGTTATGACGTCTGCGGGCATTCAGTAAGAAAACATCCTGTGTTCACCTCTAATGCTTTTTACACACACATCTGTGTATTCAGAGCGCATGCATGATTACTTCTACTTTTACGCCTGCTTTACATTTGTATAATATCATTAAGGGCTTGTGTTGTTGTCACTCTCATTATGACATGATGCATCATGGCCAGTTATGTTGTGCCATGTTCCCTTCCCCACAAGATAACTTTGTCTCTTGCTAGGCCTTCGTTGTAAGTAAGAATTTGTTCCTAATTGATTTGCATAGTAAAATGATGGTCAAATAAAAGGTGGATCTCTAATTGGCCTAGCAGTGCTGCTCTCTTCTAGCATCTGCTGAGGTGACACACCACATGCAGTGTGCCTGTGTTTTCTCTGCTCTTTCACCAGTGTGTGCAATAACACACAATGTTTCATTACCATGTACGATATTTACTCTGTAATAAATGGATTATCAATCCTACATGCATCTATATATATATATATATATATATATATATAATATATAGCCATGTTAACACTTCTCTGCAGGCTTTGTCAGAATGGTAAACTCATCTTCCAGAGTGCTGTCAGTGGTAAGTTGAGCTTCAATCTCTATTTGCACATAACATATTAGGGCTGTCAAAATAACGCGTTCATTTTGATGTATTAATTCTAGAAAATATAACATGACAAAAAAATAAAGCAGATTAATTACACTGATAGCTCTTAGTTACTTTTGGCTGCGGTCACACATACGCAAATGAAAAACTGGGCAGGCGATGGACCGCTGCCTTCCGATGCAAAATGCATGTTTTTGTGCTGAAAGTGGGCAAGGCTGGAGGTGAGATACAGACAATTCTCTGTTTCCTGGTTTTAGTTTGAGCTATTGTTTGTGACATAACGAGGTTTTGACAAAAGCTGTTGTTGTTTTGTGACAGGAAAATGTGCAGCGGGCAGTTTGCAGTTATCATAATTTACCGTCTGGTTAGACATGTTTCTATGGTTAGACACCACCGTAATAACCAAAGTCCTCCATTTCACCCTGCCTCGCTAAGAAAAACGACATCCAATTGCAGCCTTTAAGCCGCGTGTCCACCAAAGCTTTTTTCCTCAGCTGAAAACGCCAGTCGCTCTGCTAAAATATCCCAACTGGTAGCACCAGGAAGCGCTTTTTGAAGCACAGCGTTTTTTCAGCTGAGACGCTTTGGTTGCTATGATACAGAATCTCCGTGGAAATTCATATGTTGCAAATAAATGTTAGTTTGTGTTTGTAACAAATTATTTCATTTGTAATATTCTATACATCATTTTTCGTGTTCGTATTGTTGTGGTAGTATAATCTGACTATCAACTTCTCCATCGTTGCTGTTGTTATGTGCAAGAAGTAGGATGTGACGGTTGTTCGTAGTATTTGTCCCGCCCCTTCTCCGCTGCAATTGGACGGCCGAGGAAATCGCGACCCCGGAATTCCACCAGGCACGTGTGAGCAGCGGTCCGGCTCCGACACGGGTTTGTTCTTCCACCGGAAGCATTTCAAAGCGTAGCGCTGCAAGGCAGTTGAATTGGCGAGATCAACAAAAACAACTTTGCCTGTCTTACATTGACTTTACCTTCACTCACGTCCACTCCCAAAAACTACTGCAATTATTATGCAACAATAATTACACCATGGACCTTTCTGGAATTGTTCTTATAAAACAGATTTGTGGTGTCATAAAACTCTGTGTTTTTTAATTTATAAAATAAACCGATCATCCCAGATGTCAAATCCTTTCATTTCTGGCCTCTTGCCACCAATGTAGTCATGTGGAATATGATCGAGAGTCTGCACACTTTCAATTGTATTTTGTATTTGAGCAGCGCGTGTTGGGCGCGCCATCTGTCAAAAATAGACACGGCACCTATCTTTAGCGAAGCAGAGCGGAGAGCCGCTTCTGGGATGCTTCTGGGATGCTTCCAACATGCCCGCGCCGCATTTGGTGGAAGTGAAAGCAAAGAGTGTCCGTGATCAGCTCCGGATCTTTATTATTTATTAATCTTTATTATCCCTGAGGGGAAATTATTTTGGCAACAGGAGAGACAGTACAGGATATCCACACAATCCACACATAAATAACAAATACACAATATGACATACAGTATACAGAATTAGTAATAGGAGAGTCAAGATATGGAGACTTTTCCGTTGGTTAATTTGTGGTTCGTAGCATTTAATAGTGTAATGGCCATAGGAATAAAGGAGTTTCTGATCCTCTTAGTTCTGCCTTTAGGTATTCTGAAGTGCCACACCGAGAGAAGCCTACAAACTTGATCCACTAATGTTGCAGGCTTATTTGTCTTAATCTAATGTTTGATCAGACTTTACAATTGTTTTAACTTCTATGTGTGCTGGTCAATTATTAACAATATGATATGTAAAATTGCAGCAAAAAAAAGCATTATTTAGATGGAGCGAAGACAAAAGCTTTGTCGCTATGCTCCCAGAACACATAATGTCACTCTGAACATTTTGTGAAACTTGGCAGCCCTGACACCTACTATTATAAAGCGACAGCCTCTTTGTGAATGCGGTGTCCTAGTAACAGTAAACATGCCCGCTTCTCAGATCAGTCGATCGGATAACAGAAAAAAACACAGAGGATGTTGGCTGCTCATCTCGCCATGCATATAAAAAACGCAAAGTGCAGCCGGCGTCTTAAAACTGAGGTGCCCAGGGCACATAAGTAGCACGTCTTCTGCCAATAGAAAACAATTGAAAAAAGATGCCTCTCTGTGAATAAAGAGCGTCCTGTGTGATCGGAGCCCTATGGGGTCAACCACAAAAAGTTTTTCTGTTGGTTGAGGCTGCAAATTTAGCGGTCAAGTTTACCTGTGTTGAACTCTGGACAAACGTTAGATGCGATTTTGCTCTTTCGATCGCTTAGAATGGAAGTGAACTGGAGACAATTATTGGCACTGTTAATTTCACGCATGTGTGACTGTACTTTTGCTGTGGCCGGAGAACTCACACAGTGTAGGTGAGGACGCGTCTGAGAGACACTGAAATTCTTCAAAATTACAAAACTATTGTTGTCACTGTCAAAACGATTCCAAGAGGCTGGACACTATTATTTTGGACACAGAAAGACATGATTTCTTCTAGATACATTTTTTCTTAATCCACTCTGTAGAGTTATAAGTTCAAGATTGAAAGAGTCATGGCAGTCACTGCCTTGACTTCTGGTCACAGAAAATAGAGCAAAAGTCAAATGGAATGGAATTTAGATGAATTAGATATCAAAGCTAGTAATTCATTATATTTTTGTAATTGATTGACAGCCCTATAAAATATACACTGCATTATCATTTGAATTGGGTACTTGCCTCAGTAAAGGAATTACCTTTATTCTCTGTAGTTGCTCTGTATTTCCTGTTAAACAGAGTGTTTGACACTAGCTCTGCTCTTGTAGACCAGCTGTGTCCGGAGGGCCAGCAGTACCAGAACTGTTCTGAGGGGAAATTTGGCCTGTTTGGAGGTGTGGCCTGTAAACAGACCTGTGAGTCATATCTTCTGAACCTGACGTGCTCCGCACAGGAGCCCTGCATGCCTGGCTGTGCATGCTCTGCTGGGTGAGTAGCAAAAACTCGTAAACATTGCCGTTTTTAGACCCTTTTTAGGGGTGCACCCATAAAAATGTTTTAACAAATAATATAATATTTCCATTTTCTGAAATAATTTATAAGCAAAGTTTCAGCCCTTTAACGTTAGATTTTGCAAACTTCCACAAATGTGAAGAGGGGATAAAATAATCACTTGTGTGAGCCAAGTAAGCTACCCCTGATAAAGTAGTCTATTTGTTCGGACTGAGTGTTCCAGCTATTTTAATGCGCTCTGTAATACGGCTCCCATCCTGTTGGTGCTACGGAGCCCGAGCACCCATGAGTGCCAGGTATATTAGGTAGGACACATATCTAAACATTGGCTTGATCCTTTTCACACACAAACCAAACCTTGAGTCCGTCTACCAGTTTCCAATTCACTTATTACCCAGTCAATATATTATGTAAAATGTGTATATATTCATTTCTTTTTCTTTTAACCTGTGTCACTCACTGTATGAATACTGTTATGCGCCTATAATGTTTGGCGTCACTTGTAGCCTACAGCAAATTTTTGTTGCTGCTGGAAAAAAAAAAACGGTTGGGCTGCTTGCTTTAAAATACAACATAGTACTGTTATTGTTGAGAGATGCTTTGACCAGTCTGCATTGGGGCGTGTGGTTGGGTGTCAGACAATATGGACATTGATTACATTACGTATATCAAATATCAAATATTTAGAGGCACCCACTGGGACTTAAATAAATCTATGTGCTCCGTGACACAGGGGAGTTGCCGTCACACTTCCTGTCCGGCACACATTGGGCACCCATGCTGAGAGTACAGCTACATAATATGTAGCTGTACTAGCCATACGACCTAGCCATACGACTTAACATCACCCCGGCATATTTGGTGCTGACACACTGGTGTGATTTACCATTTGGAACTATGGCATTCTTACAATCTCTGCCACACACACAAGGCAAGGTGGCCAGTTTTGAATGTGCAGAAAATAGGGACTAGTAAATCATTCAAATGTATTAATTTATCATTTATGTAAAAATGTGCCAGATGCACATTTAAAGAGGTAATTTACAAAGGAAAATAGGACAAAAAAGTTAATATGTTGACTGACTTGATAAATGAGAAAAGTTGATAAACAGGAGATTTTGAAAGCAATACAGATTGCTTGATACCCTTCTTGCATTATATAAATAATTAATATGTTCCATAATTTTGTATTTTCCTTTACATAAAGACATTCCCACCAGAAAAGGGCAGAAATTGCTGCATATACATAAATTCATCAGAATGCAGGAAATGGAAGGTGTTTGATGATAAAAATATCCTGGAATTAAACCCCCAGACCCCTGCTTATATTTTTTGAGGAAGAGGACTCCAGTGAAATTTGGGATTAAAACTTCTTTGTAGAGTATGTAGACCTGTAGATCACAGGTCTGACCATAGAATCGCCCCTGCATGTAACATCTCCAGCAGTTCCATTCCACTGCTGCTGTGCTAGCAAACACCCATTATGACTAGTAGAGTGGTGCAGCTGACATCACAGAATCAACTGTAAGAGGGTGTATGGATCAAAACAGTCTCAAAATGTCTCATTAGCTTATTTTACATGTAAACCAAAATGTACATTATTCATAATGATTATTGTTTTAATAATAATTAATATCTAACCTGTTTTAGTCAGTATAGGGATCGAATACTGACCTGTGGAATCTTGGAATGGCGTAAAATTAAAGTATTAATATTTTATTAATTTCTTGAATTTATTCATTTCAATCGCAACAGTAATCATAATATCATATATCGCCAGATTTGTGAAGATATTAGCCACTGGCTGGAGGTGTTAGACAACTCACAAAGTTCTCTTGATTCTAACAAAAAGTGGTATTCTGCATAGGTTGAAACCCTGTTAATAACTCAAAGTAAAACATATAAAACACTCTTAAAGCTCGAGAAAATTAAACTTGTTACAACTTGGTATAGTAAACAAATCGGCGATGGCCTAACTGCAAAATAAGCGTCAAATACTTAATTCTTCGTGTAGGGTATGTAGGCTACACGTTGTTGAGAACAAAGGACTTGAGTTTGACAACGAGAAAATTAACATGCAAGTTATGTACAAGAAGAGGTTTGTCTCGGACGAGGCTTTGAGGTGAGCCGGGCCCTTTTAAGAGAGGAAGGATGAGCCTTCTATTTGGTCGTAAAAAGGGGTTATACACCTTTCAAGAAAACAAACTTTGTCAAACTTTTTACGCAAATTTTGAGATTTCTTTGGTTTTATAATCTAACGCTGATGTCTGTTGTCAAATGAAAATATAAAGAAAGGAAAGAAAACATATTTCCTTCACTAATCAACATAGAAAATAATAAACAGAAGTGAAAGCATAGAAATAAAAAAAAGTAGTAAACAACATACCAGCGAGAGACCATACTTTGCATGCATTTGAGATGCAGTATTATCAACATGATTATGGGTTTAATGTTATAACTAGTGTTTGCATATTCCTTCTATTTGTTAACTAATTACTATGAATGTATATAGTTATATATTTGGATTAGTTTAAGGAAAATCTTTTTCAACTTAAAAACGTATAACATTTAAAAACATAACATGCATGGGGTCTGAGTTAAAGCTGCAGTCGGTAAGATTGAGAAGAGCTGGCCTGAAAATAGTACACTTTCCAGGCCACTCCTTCCCCTCTCTGCTGTGCTTACACGACTCTAATAATTGAATAATTGAGATCGGGTTGATCTAGTCTTGTTATGTAATTAATGACAATTAACAATAAATTGACAAGAAATTCTGTTAAAAGACCAGTAGAAGTGAGTTATCATTCAGAATATACTGTACAAGAACTAGTTCTACACATCACAAGACATTTTATGAAATTGTGATGACAATCAAGATGTATATAGAATTGTATATGATTATGTAGTCAATATAGTGATGTTGAAAATTGGGGAATTAAATATCTCTGGTTCATGGCTAATACGTCTCAATAAATTGTTGAATACTAGGTCGAACAGTGTCAGTTCCCTTGGCCCCGCCCACAGACTACACACTACACAGAGTCTGTGGTTGACCGTTTCCTAAACATGGTCTTCTGTCATGGAGAGCAATTGTAATGACTTTTGTTACAGTAACAAAAGTCAAGATATGATTAACATTGTGTTAACTGTAGCAGAGCATCTGCAATATTTTTTAAACTGCATCAACATGACGAAACACTAGAACTTGTGCTTGTTAAAATACATGAGTATATGGTGTTCATTTTATTAACGTTTATCAACAATGATCTCCAAATGCTACAAGGAAATCGTTGGTTAACTACCATCAAGACATTACTTTACAAACTCAAAAATGAATTACTTTTATCAGCGGTACTTTAAACCGCTGATTTACAAAGGTACGAGCAAACGTTTATTCTTCTAGCATAGCCTATTGCTTTTTCTTCTTTGGTAATACGCTTATACAACCCAAAAACTATTTACTGCTTGAACCGCTGATTTAAAAGGTATAATAGCCTTTTGCTTCTTCTTAATTGGTCATATGTGACTCAACTATGGAGACACTATTTTCAACTCAAAAACTAATTACTGCTTTTACAAGTTGAGGTGTTTAATTACATTATAATATTCAATAGTTTCCCTCTCTGGGAACCATCAGCTTTCACCTTATCGTGGTGGAGAGGTTTGGGGGCCCCTATGAACCTCAGGGCTGTGTTGTCTGTTGTCGGAAGTTTTATACTGGACGCCCAGCAAGGCTCCGTAAGGAATCCTGCTTTCGGCCCTCGCACCACCAGTTGTGGATTTTACAAAATTTTCCCGGCTATTTTGCTTCAATGTAAGCTATTCGATTCACTTCTGTGTTTACAGCGGATGCTCGTCCGTCTATAAAATGGCTCCTGCAAGCTCTTGGATTTTGGTTCCTAGATTTTATTACATTTATTTTAACGCGTCCCTAACCAATAAGCTTTCGTCCTATACCCACAACCTGGTAACTTCCTTAGATGTGCGATCTAAATCCCTATGTTCATTTTTTTATTTAAGCTTTTGCAACACTTAAGCTTCCTTTTAAGATATCTATCTTATTCCAATAAAGACCGTATACAATTTAATTTGAGACTTTTGTTATTAATGCTTTATCTGGGAAGAGAACCCAGACGACTCATGGACTGCCACAGAACACATTAAGTTATAACACAGGCTGTACCTAATTCGTGCGCGGCCTCTAAACAGCTCCCAGGACAGCTGGTCTCTCTGGAGGTTTATTACCAAACTTACTTACACATACAACAGCACCATCATCCAACATGGTACTTATACTTCAATGACTCACTGGTCTCACAAATGAAGTTAAAATTCAACTTAATTAAACATTTCACTCACTGCACTAGGGTAAAATTAAATCTCATTAATTCACAACCCATTATTTCCTTATTTCACAAACATAGCAATACTACTAGAAAGTAGGCAGCCCATGAATCTTTTCAGTGTTTTCAAGCGTGGTGAGGATCTAAGCCATAAGGCTACCCTTTAAAGGGGCAGCCGCCTGTCTCCTGTTCTAAGAAGAAAAAGAACTACGCAGAAGTTCAAAGGATTTTTGACAGAAGGCTCTGTCTTTTATTAAAGAAAGTAAAACTTACAATCCAATTTGTTCTACTGCTGATATTGAAGAAAAGAAAAAACAGGTTTACCAAACTTGGACAGGGTATCCACTCAACATGAAAAGGAAGTTATTTCTGTATAAAATCCTGCCCTTCTTATACAGTTTTTCCATCAAAGTTTAAACAATCAAAACAGTTATGTATGTGTGCCACACCTGCCCTGCTATCTTTCCTCTGGGCAGACTGCCAAATTCTGTTCACACAGTTTTAATTAGTGCAGCCTCCTTCCTCTATATTTCCGTGTCAGCTTGACAGTCAACGTTAGGGAGTATCTCATGGCCCTTTTATGACCTTCGAAGCAGTGTGCCTTAGAGCCTGGTACTATCTATGCAGCTGGAGTTCAAATAGATTTGTTAGCAATACATTACTTGCCCACAA
>JAODTR010005401.1:0-11427 GCA_025399935.1 Amblyopsis rosae
GGGGTCCCTTGCTGAAGCTGCTGCCCCCGCGACCCGACTCCGGATAAGCGGATGAAGATGGATGGATGGATGGATTGCCATAGTAACACGACAGTTTGTGGCGAAGATGCCACAGCCCGGTTGAAAATTCGTAATTTAAAAAGAAGAAGAATTATACACAGGCATAATTGTGGGCGCACCAAGTACGTCACATTGTAGCGACACACGTGTATTTGCGAGTGTATAGAAGATGGCTTCAGAAACATTACATTTCCATGAAATGGGCTTAGATGATCGTATTTTAAAGGTGAATAACGAACTTATTTATTTTTAACGTAATAAATCACGTGTGTTGATCATTTTGAGGTGTACATAGGCGTCAATTGCGTTTAGCAGCTGCCATACCTTGAGAACAGCTTAAAATAAATAAAGAATAGAGTTTCACTGGTATCGCCATAGAATTGATTATTTGTGTTTACAAAAATTATATAGGACTTATCATAGGTAGATAGAACACAGGGAAGAAAATAATAGTGTAACTTTGAAAGCATGATTTAGCCGCTAATTGGGCTACTGGCAAAACACGCTACGGTACCCTCGAATCAAGACTGCATAGTCAGAATGTCTGGTTGGTAGAACAAGGTTATTGCACCAGCGTTAAACTTGAGGTCATTAGCGAGTACCGTATGCTTTGGAGGAGGTAGTCTAACTTTTAGTCTCACTGTAAATGTCTTGTATGATTTTGTTTCAGATGGAGGCTTCATTAGAATACTCCAGTACTAATAATTGAATATTCAGCATTTCAGTTATACAGTCTTTTGAATTATTTTATAACTGGCAGATATGTCTATATTGTTAAGTGGGGGAATGTATACATACATTCCAGATATATTTCCATGTTAAATGTGTGACGCATCATATTTGAAAATCGTTTTATAAAGAGATAATTTTGATCAAATGTGTGAATACTTAATTATTCTGACTGCTGCTTCGTTCAGGACGTTTACATCAATAGAAAATGCGTAGATTAAACCGTAATTTAACTTTAGTTCACCGTCATAAGCAGTACTGATGTTTCATTGACATAGGCATTGGCAGACCTAGGATGGGCTCAACCAACCCTGATCCAAGAGAAAGCAATTCCGTTGGCATTAGAAGGCAAAGACCTCTTGGCTCGGGCACGCACTGGATCAGGGAAAACAGCTGCCTATGCAGTGCCTATAATACAGCGCATTCTGGCATCTAAACAGGTGAAAAACTGGTTAATTTAACACTTCACACTGCATTTCAAGATACAAGCTAGATTTATTTATTTTTATCTTCACTGTCACAGGAATGTTCATTGTAGAGATGTGTGCTGGAGTGTCATTTAGTCTTCTATGTCTACTCGTCAACTAATACTGGCTGTTGTGTGTGAACTATTCAGAGTGTTCGAGAGCAGGATGTGAGAGCTCTAATCCTGGTGCCCACCAAGGAGCTGGGCCAGCAGGTGCTGACTATGATTCATCAGCTAACTGCATACTGTGCCAGAGACGTGAGAGTGGCAGACATCTCTGGCAAGGCAGACATATTAGCCCAGAGGTTGGTCTGTTTGAGATTATGCAGCCAGTAACCCTTAAACCTGTTGCACACTGCATGCGTTACGCAGAGTGGATCCGTTTTCATTAAAATTCAAACATGATTTGTTGGTCAAGGGAAAGTCAGTCTACCTTGTTAACAACTTGTTGTCTGTCGAAAGCACTGTAGAGAACCTTAACTCACAGTGTGCTATGAATGTTATGTTGTTGTGGACAGGCCAATCTTGATGGAGAAGCCTGATGTGGTGGTGGGAACCCCCTCTCGTGTGTTGGTTCACCTGAATGCACAGAACCTGGTCCTCCACTCCTCCCTGGAGACACTGGTTGTAGACGAAGCTGACCTGGTCTTCTCATTCGGCTACGAAGCGGACCTTAAAAGCCTCTTGTGGTGAGTCTACTGGTAGAACATATTTTAAGGGCACTAGAATTGTTTATTTAGGAGCATAGTAGTATGCTGAGTTAAAGGTATTGGAAGCTAATACACATTTTGTCAAATTAGTCAAATTTCTCATTGCTTGTATACCAGCCACAGTGGCTGGTATACAAGCCTTTGTTCGTGCGCAGGGGAAACAGGTTGGCGTTGACCGGAGGTGCACACACCGGTGAGTTATGAACTAGGGATGGCACCGATACGATACTGAGATCGGAAATCGATCAGATACTGACTTAATTAGCTGGATTGGTATCTGTGACAATTGGACAGTTGTAACTGATCCATGGGGCTAATATAATTAAATTACTTTACACGCGTAGGTCTACTGTCAACATCAGCCATGTCTAACCTATCCAGGCCGCACTATCAGCAGCAGGTTTCTAAAATGCTGCCAAGTCCTAAAATTGAGATTGGGTATCATTTACTTAAAACTTAATTTAACACTGGAATCGGATCAGTGTTCGGTATCAGCCGATACCCAAAGTGCCGGTATCTGTATCGGGACTGAAAAAACTGGATCGCGCCATCCCTATTATGAACTGGAGGAGCGTGCTGCCCATAGGTGCATCTCTGGTTTTTGATTAAAACGCTGCGGTGGTTTTTGTTTCTTTCGTTTCTAAAAGACAAGGCTAGCTCCACTGTGACATGTTGGTTTATTCAAGAAACTAGAGAGCTACTTCGTTGATAAAAAGCATAGCTTGCTAGCATGCACATGTGCAGCCCCATTGCCATATCTTAGCCTAACACCATCAACACATTTTTAAATCTCAATATTCCAATCACAAAGAAATTGTTATCAAAAGCAACAAATATGGTTAACTTTACCTTGCATTTTTAGTCTATTGCCATCATATTTCCTTTCTGTGGAAAACATTAACATTGCTTGAATTATTTTGTCCACCATAATAGTTTAGTGTAAATCTGATATTATAGTGGCATGCTATTGTTAATCTCACTGAAAAGAGTAAAATACATATGATGGGGTTTTTAAATCAATCTGATTATGTTTTGCTGAACGGATTCTGCTTTGTTAAAGTGTAAAATGGAAACGAATGCAAATCTACAGTAAGAGACAGTAATAATTAGACATACTTCATATTGCCATAAAAAATAAATGACTGTTAAAAATAGATTGTGAAGTTATTTTTACAACCCTGCCTGTCAAAATCACAGAGTCTACTGTAACTACTGGTAGGAGCCAAATGTAGGTTTAGTCTTTTCTGTATTGGTGTCTGTTTGTGTAATAAGGTTAGGCATTTAGGCATGAATGGTGAAGAACACTTGCTGATGTCATTCCCATTCAGGCTTAAATGCCTAAGCTTATAAACACAAACAGCTGTGCAGAAATATACACAAATGACAAGACAATATACATATTATGTATTGTAGAAGACTAATGTATTAATAAAATCGAATGTATTGACACAATTCTAATTTGTGCACTTTTAATAGCAGAAAACATTGGCTGGTAAAAAATGTATGTGGCTGGTAAAATTTGGTAAATACGTTAATTTCCCACCCTGATGGTACTACTTCTAAACAGCCCTGGCTCTGTAAATAGGAACACATAGTGATGCAGACCGCACACAACAACAATATCCTAGCCTTTGCTATGTGTTTCCAGTGGTGGGGGGCGGAACTTCTGAAGGAGCACCCAATGTAATTGAAGGGAGAGATTTGAGTTTAGCAAGAGTCCTCGACTCTTGACTTACTATAAACATATAGTAAGCGTGTTTGCCTTGAAGACAATAGCTGATAACTGTTAGTGGTAGTTTGGAATATCATATGTTCTGCTCATTCTGTGAGTATCTCATTTAATTGGCTTTATAAATCTGATTTATGCTTTTCAACAGCCATTTACCAAAGATCTACCAGTCATTCCTGATGTCTGCTACTTTCACGGAGGACATTCAGACCTTGAAGGAGCTCCTGCTACACAACCCTGTAAGCCATGTGTGTTGCGTCTTGCATTTTGTTAGATTGTATGCTTAAAAACAAGGCCTGTATCCACTTTTAACAGCTATAGTGGCATTTAATTGCGCATTGTCCTGCACAGTCTATATACTGTATCTCAATTCAGTACAATTGTACCGTTTTAACATTATCAGGTGACTCTGAAGCTCCAAGGCTCCCAGCTCCCAGACACCAGTCAGCTGCAGCAGTACAGCATCAAGTGTGAGGAGGAAGACAAGTTCCTCCTCATCTACACGCTGCTGAAGCTGCGTCTGGTGAAGGGCAAGACTCTGTTGTTTGTGGGGGCCATCGACCGGGGCTACAGACTCAAGCTGTTCCTGGAACAGTTTGGCATCCCCGCTTGCATACTCAACTCAGAGAAACCAGTCCAGTCCAGGTGAGAGAGCGAGAGAGAGAGAGGATGACAATCCTGAATTTCCCTTTGTGGGTTTCAGCGTAGTGAAAACGGAAAGGCTACTTTGCAAGTCGGACGGAAAATCTCCATGCGCAATTTTGTTAATGTTGAAATACTCAGCTGACCACACAAAACGGTATTCTATAGATGTTTTTTAGACTGACGTAGTTTACATGTTTCTTTACTAGGATTCACATCATCACACAATTTAGCCAGGGATTCTACGACTTTATCATCGCCACAGATGAACAATCGCTGGTCGACCCAGTGGTTTCTTCACAGCCAAGCAAGGCAAAGAAGAAAAATAAGAAGTCAAAGAGAGGAAGGTGAATTACATGTTTAGGTTGGCCCACTGTTTTGTGTTGGTATGTATTGTCTTGTTTTTTTTTTTTCTTCTTCACACCTCCAAGTGAGATGTTAATCCTATAAGTGAGCTCTAATTTGGAAATGTCCTCTGGCTGTTTTCAGTTGGATGTAATTTATGCTCCCTCCCTGACAGTACGTTTGTGTGTGCGCGTATGTGTGTACGTGTACTTTCAGGGATAAGGAGTATGGCGTCTCCAGAGGTGTAGACTTCCAGAACGTTGCCAATGTGATCAATTTTGACTTCCCTACATCTGTAGTGTCCTACATACACAGAGTTGGAAGGTATGCTTGAAATTATCAGTTGACACTTTATCTGTATTGTTGATAGTAATTTATAATAAGCCCTGATATTTATGACTAAGTAACCTCCAAAATAGAGAGAGCAGTTTCAGGTCTTAAAGATTCAAATAATTTCTCTCTATTCAATGAAATGATTAATTACTTGATTACTTCAGTGATATTTCTGGTTTCCCAAAACATCACGAGTCACGACGCATACCCCATTCTCATTTAAAGGTATAGTCCGCTATTGCAAGCTAAATGTAAGCTAATACGCTTTGTGTGAAATTCACCATATATCTCATCGCATTTTGCTAGTTTAGTAGTAGTTTACATGCCAGACAGAGTACATACCTTATCAAATTAGAAATATGAGATGATGCTGTGAGTAGGGAAAATACATTTTATCCCCACGAACATCAAATTAGTGTGGCCTACATCGAGCAATATGCACATGCTCGTACAGAACCACTGTTCCATTACTATTCTTGTATGTTTAACAGAAGCGCATTTCTGAAAAATACCCTCCAATTACATCACCGTAGCTGTGGAGTGAATGCAGACAAGCAGCAGAGCAGAAGCTAGAACAACATTAACTAAAATTGCTATTGTAACAAATTATGTCATTTATGAAAATAGATGGTGTTATATTAATAGATAATAATTAAGATTATATATTTATATTATTTCACACTATAATAGACAGAATTTAGTTATTACAGTATAATTTGCAGTTATTTATGGTAGGGCTATGCCTCACTTGCCCTTGTAAGAAAAACGCAGATGCTTCTACACAGCCCTGGCTCCGTGAATAAGAACATAAGCAGCATTAAGCATAAATTTCGAACACCGCCCAAAACATCTAAACTGGTCCATTACTCTCCAGTGGCTGTTTTTCTAAACCAGTTTAGTTACTGTGTCTCTTTTGTAGAACGGCACGAGCAGACAAGCAGGGCACGGCTCTCTCCTTTCTCTCTCACGTTGAGCTCCCGCTGTTGGCAGAGTTGACAGAGGCCCTGTCAGGAGGTAAACCTTTTAACTCCCACCTTGTACACTTTATTTCCTCAATTAGAGGAGGCATCATTCCACCAAAGTGCTTACATGAATGAACAGGATTATATCACCCGATAATTAGTTCCTATTGAGGCTATTTTTTTTAAGCAGTGCATAAAGCCCATGATATGCTTGCTTTTAATTACATGTACGCATGACGGCTACCCGGCGTAACAGGCGCGTATCCTGTGGTCCTTTTGAAGCATTGTTTGTGTGCATCCTCAGAAATGTATGCTACGCGTACACATGATGCAATACAGCACATGAACGTGCGGGCAGGATCAGGCAGATCAGCAGTTTCTAAACAAAGAACAACAATGGCAGAAAGTTTCAGAGTAGTTCTTAGAGCTAGTTTATAATTACATGCCGCTCCACATTTTGACATGTTGGTGGTTGTGGAAATTTGAAGTTGGTCAATGAAAATATCCCAGTTTTGGCCAGGGATGATTCAGCCTTGATCTGCCCCCTGCTGGATATATTTTAAATCCTCCAAGCACGCGCAAGGTACGTAGGCAAATATATGAACAATTCCTTTCACGACACAGCCGCTTGTTTACGTGTTTCACAAAAGCAAGTATAATGTATGTATATTTATTAAATATAATATAGATAGATTTGTTTTTCTCTCTTTCTAGATAATGGTGAATTTGAGTTAAAGCCTTATGAGTTCAAGATGGAACAGATAGAAGGCTTCAGGTACAGATGCAGAGTAAGTGTCTTCCAATATGGGTTTGACTCTCAATTTTACTATTGTTATTGCTATTATTTGTTAAATTGGTCATTGCATACATACATTTTTGCCTAGGACGCCATGCGCTCGGTGACAAAGCAAGCGGTTAAAGAGGCCAGACTTAAAGAAATAAAACAGGAGCTTCTTAATTCTGAAAAACTTAAGGTAAGTTTTCTATTACCGATCTCTCCTTGATGTTGATTTTGTCAATTAGTCAGCATTCACAACAAACCCATTAGATTATATATTTTGTGGTATTCACAAAACTTGTTCTAACATAATATCTTTCTCCTTTAGACGTATTTTGAGGATAATCCCAAAGATTTGCAGATGCTTAGACACGATAAAGACCTGCACCCTGCAGTCATCAAAACCCACTTAAAGAATGTTCCGGAGTATCTAAGTAAGACTCATACTGATGGTTGGGGCATTAACCTATTTTCTTTGATCTTGTCTTTTCTTTGATTTTACACAATGTTGTCCTGTGTATTTTGTCCAGTTCCTCCAGCTTTGAGGGGTGTTATTAGCCCACTGTGGACCAGGACAAAGAAACGGAGAGTTTTTCACACAAAGGATGGTGTTGTAAAGCCCAATTTCAAGGTGAGAGTCACAAACCAAGGACTTGGCTGACATGGGGATTTTACAGAATAGCTTTCTGATCAAATTATACAATGTAAATATGTGATTAAACTGTGGATTTTTATGTATACAATATACATATTTGCTATAGCCTATCCTCAAATTTAAGATTTTAACATATCTTTATGCAGAATCAAATTTATATATGTATGGGAAAAATAAATGGGGCTTTTCCAATTGTTTTTAAAATTATGTTTTATGTGTTTCTAATGGCACAGGGCCTATTGATTTTCTTTCACAGCTTTACTTGTAATGAGATCCATTGGTTATTTTAGAAGCCTTTGAATGATTATCATACCCGTGTGATAGATTTCTTGTGTTTTACTAAGGGGGGGAAAAAGCAAATGTAATTATTGTCTTTGCCCTTGGCTTTACAGAACAAAAACCCACACTCAAACCCTCTGAAGAGCTTCCGCTACACTGGCGCAAAGAACAAGAAAGAAAAGCAAGCTAGCAAGTCCTAGCTGCAGATATCAGTGGGAACTGATATTAGTTATTGAATGGGGACAACACCATACAGACATTGTGGTATCAGTTGGGAACTGATATTGGTTATTAAATGGGGACAACACCATACATTGTGCAATCTCTACCCTTCATCGATCTGAGGAAACTATATAGATTTGGGGTAGGAATGGATTTTGGAAACTATGCTGCACCCTTTTTGTTTAGAATATTTTATAGCAATGTCCATTCTGAACAGCGGACTGTCTAATGAGAATATTTTATGCATGAACATGTTCAATATTTTCAAGAGGTAGTAACTGGTCGGCAGTTCTGAGAGGTCGGTGATCTGTCTGATAAGCAAAACCTTCTCTGAACTGAATATTAATCGTGGTATGGCTCTCCTCTCAAAACAGAATCTGGTGAAATATATGTCCAGCTCTGTAATGCAAATGTGTTAACTTAACACATACTACACATTACTGCATTTCTTAGCACTATATATTTTTGTAATTTTGAATTATAAATAATATTGACCAAAACATTACAAGATGCCATCAGTTGCTTGTAGAACCTTCAATCTGAAATGAAAATTGATAAATGTCTTTAACTATATTTCAAACAGTTCAGAGCTGAGGTGTCTTTTCAAATTGATCTGAAATATTTTACTTGTTTTAAATAAACATGGAAACAATTATGTAGCTTGTGTGATTTGATTCTGCATAAAGTTTATTAAATTTAAAATTTGAGGATGGGTTATAGCAAATATGTTCTGTATATTGTATAACATCAGGCATCTTTTTGAAAGCAAATAGCCCTTTGAGTTGCAGTGTCTCCTGTTTTATTACTTAAATTGTGGCAGTTAAACAATGCAATTGTATGTTGGTAATCCACCTACAATTCTACATGTTTGTTCCTGAGCAAAATGATCATTACAGTGGAACAGAATTAACACAGAATTGCTCTAGCTGTAGACTTACACAATCCATTGCTAATGAAGACAAATACTGATTAGTTCTTAACCGCCTTATATTCAGTTACATGACCCAGCTAACTGGCTATTTGTGTTGTCGAACAGTGAGAACTGACTTGGCCAGAAGAGCATTTCAGATTCATACAGATTTCACCTTCCCTAAAAGAGTGAGGGTAGAAGGGGTGATCCAGAATAGCAGAGCATTCAAGGATTCGAGCTAAAGGGCCTGCTTTGACTGCCAATCTCAGTTTATTTCAAGCAATATAGTTAGTTATTGTTTTGACATAAAATTATTAAGACTTGAAGCCCTATAAGTTAACTATGGAAGTTAGAAGGCTTCAGGTACAGACGCATACATAATTTGTACATTTAAATATGAATTGTTCCTTTTTGTACACTGCTCAAAATCTAATGTGCTTCTCGCCATAGGGCCCCTACAGACCTGGGGCCGGCCCTGGGTGGGTTCCTTTTAATTCTCCAAGATACTATACTGCTGCTGCTTGCATTGAAACCCCCAATAGGTAAGGAGAAGGGTAAAATCATCTGATTTGAAAGACATGGCGAAAAAATTGTCCCCCTATGTAAACTGGCTGCAAACCTCCAGATATATATCTCTAGTACTAAGCACAAATTATTCAATTAAACCTAATGCATCAAAGTTTTACGCTGATCAACTGTACCTACCAAATGTACCCTCCTATTAAGTGGGGCCCTTCAGTTTAGGCAAATACTGTGGACACCAAACTGATGGTGTGAACTTTTAAGTGTTTTCGTTGACTATTACGGTAAGAGTTGTGGTGCTCCAAATCCAGCAGGGGGAAGTGAAAATTAAAGATAAGCCCGATCCTCTTTAAGTGTGAAAGGACCTGCAAATAATACTCAAAATAAATTATCTAAAACACTGTACATTTAGAGACACTTCTTCATTTGTGGCAGGCCAGGCTAACTGAGGCCCACAACAAACATCCTGTTAGTATCCTGCCAGTATGAAATTAGTTTCATGTAGCCATAGTTTATTTTGTGACATATACTGTTTTATTGAATGCCAACACATTTTATTTTATCTCTGCTCAGCAGTGACATTTTCTGTGACTTTCTGCACACGTTTCTTAAAATCCAAAGAGATTCATTATATTATAGCAAACCTATTATGCATTTGAACTGTACGAATAATGAGTGATGTGTAAGTTAATCACAAATATAATGTATTCCGATATGGTGGTGTAACATTGCAGCATTTGGAACAGAGATTAGTAATCATCAATTTTATATTTAAACGTGTCATCCTCTGTCGGCACTGCCTCAAAGATTCCCCCATAAAATGGACTCTCGCTCGACCAACTCTCCACCGGAAACCAGGAGTCATCCCAGGGAGTTGTACTCTGGGTTTCTGGCGGTGATGTGGTGGTAGTTGTTGTGCTTGTCGTCGTTGTAGTTGTCGTCGTCGTCGTCATGTTGGCTCTCCTTTGACTTAACCTCTGCAGGCGCAATTTACGCAAACGCATTAGCCGTAGCTGTCTGAGGCGCTCTGCGTTCCGAGCGTCTGCCTTAGCTGCAGTCTCTTTAGCACATCCTGCTCTGCTGCCCCCTACTGGGCCTAAGCCACTACTCACAGGCGCTGCGCCGCTGCTGCTGTTGGTGCTTGTTGTGGCTTTGGGGACAAGCCGTATGGGCTTCCCCCCATGGAGTGCCATGATCGTCTTGATGCGATCCCAGTTGGACTTGGCCAAGGTGAAGCTGCATGACGTGGCGCCGGTGCCGTACCCCACCATGCACAGTCGGGTCTGAGGCGTGTATCCTTCCGCCCTGGCTGCCACCTTGTATTCTCCGGGGTTCAGCAGCCGCCAGTAGTCTCCACCGGCAGCTGCATTAGCAGGGAGGAGAGGTGGCAGAGGAGCAGGAGGTCAGTCAAAGTGTGGGTTTAGCTGCATGTGTTAGATTACATTCAACCAATGCATGCTGTACCGTATGACAAAGAACCCAACATACCCGTTTTAACATCGTGCCTTATTCCCTCGACAGATATAGTAGCATTAGCGAGAGGATTCCCTTGGACATCCCTGACCATGCCTTTGATTCCACGATGCACCTGGCAGAGGGAAAGGTACTTCAGATAACGAGAAGGAGCTGGAGCATTGGTCTAGTAAAATCTCTAATAGCCTACAACGTGGACTCTCACCTGTTCTATAAAGGACAGTAGCGCCTCGCGGTTGTTTTCCCACTCCAAAGGCAGCTCGGTTTCATGAGGAAACTTGTCACAGCCCAAGAAGATGGAGAGCTCAAAGCAGTTGGTGTGTAGATAGCTGAAGTCATTCATGCCTGTCGAGGAAGGGGACGGAAACCCAAAACGCCGTCTTTAGGGAACTCTCGTTTTAATATGAAAGAAAACGTGCCATCATTTCTTGCTACACTCAACCATCATATGCTGAGTTTGCTTACTGTATTACGTACACACTTGAGCTGACGCTCCTCGCTGCTCTGCTACAGCGCTGATAAGCTTACACTGTTTTTGTAATGTTAGTTAAGCCAAGTAACATTCCTGTTTAAGAATAATGGTCGGTACCGCCATGTGCACTTCAAGTTCCG
>JAODTR010005402.1:0-11426 GCA_025399935.1 Amblyopsis rosae
GTCCCCTGCTGGAGCTGCTGCCCCCGCGACCCGACTCTGGATAAGCGGACGAAGATGGATGGATGGATGGATGGATATATTAATAGGCATCGCAACATATAGACCTAAATAAATAGAAAACTGTTTGATTTATCATTACTTTATTTATTACATTGTTAAAACGCTCTAATGTTTAACAAACAACACTGCACTGTCCCTATGAGGATGATAGTGCTAGGGCTAGACCACAGCAGCTATGCTGTTCATTGTAAGGCTCGTTCATGTCAAAGGATATTGCTCATCGCTGTGATGTGAATGTGCGTAAGCGAACGTTGAAACCAAATGCGCATGATTGCTATGAGGTTTGCCCCCAAAAACTCTGATCAGGCTCAACCCCTTTTACCGTATGCGCTTTTGAGCACTTTCAGTTTAAATGAATGGGTGCCATTCTAAAGTACAGTATCCCGTGGGTTCCTCCTCCAGCGATAGCTTGTAGTTGTGTTGTGCATACCTGATACCTCTCTTACTGTTCACTCTGGTGAGTGATGCTGTAGGCTGAGGTGCCTCTTGCCCTGAGCAGCTAACATTGTCCATGCAGTAACTATTGAGTGTACAGCTCCAGGTCTCTCTGATGGGCTCGCTTATTCCATCCACTGTGTTCACAACAGTCCTAGAGTTGAGAGAAAGCTTCCTTAAACATGACCTCTACTGCTGGGACAAGTAATAACGTTTAGGCTATAGGTCATGTTAGGTCTATACAGTATGCCAGTAGTAGTCAGAAATGGTACAGCACAGAAATGCAGCTTTTCTTCTAAATGTACTGTATATTGTATGATAGGTTATAAGGCAACAGGAGTCACTCTAACTTTTTCAAAGTTACATTTTAAGGAAAACTGCTTGGAACAAATAAATATACAAATAAATGTATTCACCTCCTCAACAGCATCCATTTTGATGTTTCTCTCTAAACAACAAACGGACTGGTGCTGCATCCGGCTGATTGACTGAGATTATGAGCTGTATATACTGTAGGCTGTTATATGTTTGATTCAAATTATATATAAATATTTGTATTAATTAGTAAATACATCCCAAATACATCCAGAACCCGACGTGTCTGGTGAAATATGTGAGAAATACAAACCGGCTCAACACAAACCCATGGGGTTTGGGCAGATATCTCAAGCCCTACCATGTCCCTATGTGGCACTGTCACTCATACAGTCTCTGGGGCAATGCCATTCAGGCTGCTAGCTAGAGCATTCTGCCTTCCTGTTAAGATTATAGTGTAACTGTAGTTGTTGTCTGTCATCTATTTTGTCTGCTGACATTTGCCTAACATGCTATAGTCTCTTTCTCATGTCAGTATCGCTGCAATTTTAATAATGTAATTTTGCTGTGCTAATAATAATGTTGAGACTATTATGACTGCGCTACACATGTATATCAGGTACATAACGCAACAGGGGTCTCGCCCCTGTCGCTTAATTTGGTATATTTTTCTTGCTAGCCTGCACTATTTAGACTAATTGAGGCACAGCATGGTAGTTGATAAACATGCTGTTTTCCACTGCATTCTACTAATAGAATATCCTCTACTGAATTCATAATGCTGCAATAATTTTGTTCTTGTTTATCTGCGACACTCTACAACTCTGCACTCTTCAACCGACAGGGAGGGCGATGTAGGATATTCTTGCGAAACTTTGTTTGGATTTAAAAAAGTGATTGGAAATGTATCCCAAAAAGTGTGTATGCTACACCAAAGGAGCATGTCACATAACTTTAAAGCAATGCTGGTTGTTGATACTGTTGATATGGCACTGAAAGGAGTGCATTCAATCCCATAAGGCCAGAAGCCTTGCCAAACACATTGAATCATGGTTTATAGGGCATTATTATCCCCTCCTGCACATACATCATATTATCTCTCAGCACACACGCTGAAGCTAGCTAACTGTGAGATATTTGCTGAATTTCAATAAATTAAGTGTATTGGATTAGATTCGATAACCACACATTTCACATGCTTAAATGTACTTGCATCTCTGGCTATTCAGCCAGAGAACATCTGTCACTGGGTTTCTTAATCATTTTTAGTTGGACAAATCAATAACGTCTTATTTCACAAGCAAGAATATACTTCTTACTTCTGAAACACATTCAGGAGCAAGGCATGGTCAATGTGGCACTGAGTGACAGTCCAAAATCTAATAACACTAATTCACTGACCATGAATGTTGACTATAATGACTATTTCTGAGCCACAGTGAGGCATAAGTGGATACTTCAAAGTGACTATTTGCTTGTTGTCGTATGCCAAGTGCCACAAGGCAACTCTAGCAGAGTTGCCTTGTGGCTGAAAGGATACTAAGTGTAAAATTCAATAAAAACCAATTGCAAATTGGCACTGTACTTATGCATTTCCAAATAAATATAGCATGTATTGTCTAGATTCAAGTCATTCTCAAAATAAATCAAACACTGTCATACAACTTAGATTGTAGCTGACATGTTGTTGGGCCTTCGTCTAACTCTGTATTGTGATACAGTCTGCACAGGCATTTTTGTCTGACTTTCTCTTTATTAGATGGGTTGTTAGGTGTAACAGAAATACTCTCCAGAGTAGCTTGAAGGTGAGATGCTGTCAATCACTCATATCATAATATCAGGTCTAAAAGACATTCATCCTTGCATACAGTAAGCATTCTCACACTAACAGGTCTACACAGCAAGGCCTCCTCTTCAGTTTTCACCTGAGAGCTATACACGTCTGTATGTGTTCTGCATTGTTGATCATGTTTATGTCTGATCATTGGAGGTAGGGCTTGTAGCTTGACATGCTTTGGCAATACTGTGTGCATCTTCATCTTCCATTCAGAGAGACTGCTGTGGTGTTGACTGGAGTGGCTTTAGAAGGCTGCTACTGTGCACCTCTGGGACCCCCATGAGTGCAGTTTGTTCCCCACCCTAGCTGTCACCTGCGATGTGTTTTGACACAATGTATTGGGGAGAGGCAGTGTTATATAGGCATAAGCCACTCTACCTGGCCTCAATACTCCCATGTGGGGGCTTTGAATCCCACTTTAAAGTGACATTGAAAGGCATCTTGGATTAAATTACCCACCCGAATGTTGTATGATGGCATGCAAAGGGGGGGGGGTGTCATGTTTATTTTTATCGGCCTTATTAATGTTTTCACAGCCGTGTTTACAGCACTGACTGCTGATTTATTGAAGCTGTATTTGGATTTTGGAGCAATAATATTGCTTTGGTTTGAGAACATGCCATTGTTGTGTTTATGAAGGCCCTACTTTCTAATCTAACGTATGATAACAATGTCTAACTTTACTTTGTTGTAAGAGCACTAAGGGGTTTGTCCTTATCAGATGTGACTTTCTGATTAAAGCACAGCAATATTAAACTTGCAATCAATTTCTCAGGAGAAATAGCACAATGGAGAAAAATAAAGGATAAGAATGGAAATTAATAAAATCTTAAACAAATCTGCTTGAGTGACAGGGCTGCAGAGGGACTTGATTTCCTCAAAGCTCCTGCCTGCGCCCAATCTTAAATCTAACCTCGTACAGTAAAAGACCACCAATTAGGAGCTAGTCATGGCTGTCCACCACAGTGGATTATGATTCCATAATTGAGCGTGCAAGAGGTCATTGTGCTCGCTCTATTACTGCCGGAGGTGAGCACAGCGGGGGGTGAGGGGGCTTTATTTAGAAAAGGTCTCACCAGCTGTAGGTGATGGCGTGCTAATAGCTGCCAGCACCAAGCAAAATTGCCTGTCAATGAAGGTAATTGGTCACATAAGCCATTGTGGGTACTGTCAGTCACTCCAGCAGCAGTATTAAAGAGAATTCAACCTGTTGTTATGATCATGATGGAACAGCAGAGCAGATTAATATGTATGTGTATCTATTCCACACTTTTGATTGTTTATATTACATTTTGGATATTTAAGTCAGATGTCTTATTCCATCATTTCTAGTTGGATTAGATCATGTTCTGTATATCACCACGCTGCACTGGAATTGGATGAGGCTTATGACCTGATTGTAATACTGTACAACTTAAGACAGATATCCAGTAACACACAGTGATGAAACTGTATTCCCCTCCATCCTCTCCAACCTTAATCCTCTGCTGCAGAGCTAACATGTCTGGAGGCCAGCGGTCATGCCAATCACAGCATATCACAAACAGAGGCCGCCAAGGCAAAGCTCAGAATAGCAGCCAGCAATCAATAGCCTGGTATTGTAACTCAAGAGGAAGGAAAGGCATGGACAATGCAGTCGTGGCTCGAGGGGCCAAACAACACAGTATTCTACAGTAAGATGCGCCAAGAAGACAAACGTGTGCATGTGGAGGACTCATAGATCTATATGAAAGGACAATGTGGGGTTTTGCTAGCCATCAGGTATAGCTCACCTTCAAAGCTTCCATAAACATAAATGAGAAATGGAAATGGATTTTAAAATGGAGAAAATATGTAAATCTCAAACCCTATAAAAGATGCTGCAAGTCTCAGGCTATGTGTGCGTGTGCATGAGCGTGTGTGTGTGTGTGCTTGTGTAAAATCATGCCAAGAGGCAACAAGGGGCATCTGATTTGAGAGCTATGCCACTACAATGCCCCCCATCTGTCTCTGTTACCCCAACTCTGTTCTTCAAAGGGTTCTAAGGACCCTTCTTCAGATCAGTACCCGAATACCACATTCCTTCCCCCCAACACATACACACACACGACCTGGGCCCATATTGCAGTGACTAATGATTGAAGCGATCAATTATTTAAGTAAAAGCAACACAATTCTGGCCAAAATCCTCCCTTTAACTCCCGCCACCAGCTCCATTCTTAACCCGGCTGAATTATTTACAAGGACCCTCTCTTTCCCTTGGTTGCCGGCACACAAGGCAGTGTGCTACATAGTTCATTGGCTATAGCCTTATGTGGCTAATGAGGCTGCAGACAGTGCTGCCATAGCCACAGATTTGCTATGGTTAACTTATTTGAGGGATTTATGTTATTTTCATTAGGCCGTTGAATAAGTAGCATAAGGTAAAAGGCTTGAAAATGATTGATATAGGTAATTTTAGTGGGGTCGGAACCGTGCAGATGGAGGATACATGTATTACGAGGCTAGGCCAAACCGTATGTATTTATTTATTTGTTTTCCTTCAAAGATGGACAATTATGAAGTGGGGTTATATGACTCAGGTTTATGACTGCTGAGATGTTGAATCAGAAATCAGAAAAGCACACAGGTGTAACTGCAGAAAAAAAAAGTTTCCAGCCGTCCGTGCGTAGGCTGCAGAACACATAGTAACGCGTTACGGTGGCTACAGCGGTCAACACACAATGTCCTGGATTGGTGATTCCTAAATAGTGCACAGCGCAACGTCTTTGTGTTATGAATATAGAAGGAGAGCATTTTACTTTCTGCAGGACTTACAGCTGTGAGCTGTACACACGCGCGCACACGGGCTGCATTTATATAGTGCTTTTATCCAAAGCGCTTTACATTATGTGCCTCACATTCACCCATTCACACACACATTCCTACACCAATGGCAATTCCAGCCATGCAAGGAGACACCTGACCATCGGAAGCAGTTAGGGTTAGGTGTCTTGCTGCCCCGCTCTGCCACTGCACCACTTGCCGCCCCACATGCGCACACAATTGTCATAATAAAATCACAGTTTTGCAAAATGGCTTTACCGTGTTTTCAAATATAACTCAGTGAGCCACAATGTTATGTACATGGGTGGTTATAATGCCTTATGGACCCCATGCACAGCAGGGTGTGATGCCCTGTGTGTTGAGACACATTGCTCCTGTAACCATCATTACCATGTGGTGCCACTTGCTTCATGGCCCTCACTCATCTTGAGCCTTGGGCTCCCAACACCCTGTTGTCTAGTTCCTGGTCGGCCCCTCCTCTGAGGTTGGACGCACCTCACCGCTGTTGACCAGGAGCACCTCACAAGCCTTGTCTGGGTGGTGCTCTGACCCAGTGGTCTGGGTGGTGCTGTGACCCAGTGGTCTGGGTGGTGCTCTGATCCAGTGGTCTGGGTGGTGTTGTGACCCAGTGGTCTGGGTGGTGCTCTGACCCAGTGGTCTGGGTGGTGTTTTGATCCAGTGGTCTGGGTGGTGTTGTGACCCAGTGGTCTGGGTGGTGCTCTGACCCAGTGGTCTGGGTGGTGGTGTGATCCAGTGGTCTGGGTGGTGCTCTGATCCAGTGATCTGGGTGGTGTTGTGATCCAGTGGTCTGGGTGGTGTTTTGATCTAGTGGTCTGGGTGGTGCTCTGACCCAGTGGTCTGGGTGGTGTTGTGACCCAGTGGTCTGGGTGGTGCTGTGATCCAGTGGTCTGGGTGGTGCTCTGACCCAGTGGTCTGGGTGGTGCTCTGATCCAGTGATCTGGGTGGTGTTGTGATCCAGTGGTCTGGGTGGTGTTTTGATCTAGTGGTCTGGGTGGTGCTCTGATCCAGTGATCTGGGTGGTGGTGTTGTGACCCAGTGGTCTCGGTGGTGCAAGATAATCAGTATTATTCATTTTAACTGTGAAAAATCATGTTTTGGCTCATCAGTGTACATAGTAGATAGACGTGTGTGTGTGTGTGTGTGTGTGTGTGTGTGTATATATATATATATATATTAGGGGTGTAACGGTACATTGAAGTCACGGTTCAGTTCACATCGCGGGTCAGAAGTCACGGTTCGATACATTTTGGTACAAACATGCAATTCCATGGAAAAGTACAGTATATTGTAGGAGCACAAATATACTATACATTTTATTAGTCCAGCCACGCTCCATTTCACAATCATTTAATTGATCCAACTGTTATGTTGTCACATGACTTCTTGTCATAGGAGGGTATATGCACTCTCACCCCCACACGTTACAGCAATGCAACATTTATTATGAGCTAGTTACTTACATTAACCAGTGCGGGACAGGTAAAATCCGTTGGATATCATGCAGTTTGCGTGCATGGCAATCCAATGTGGAGAAAACAGCTCTTAAAATGTAGTTTTGCATGCATTGTGCTATGGCCTTTGATGTAGAACAACACCGACACACCATACTTTTCTGATCCAACAGGACCAGGCTCAAATTTGAGCCAAGGCTTACAGCTTAAAGGCTCCATGTGAAACTCACTCTTAGGATTTTTAGTTCCACATTATGCTAGCTTCGCAACATACCGTACATAACATGCATGCACCGAACCGCAATGTCTGTACCGAAACGGTTTGATACAAATACACACCGTTACACCACTAATATACAGTATATACAGTAGTAGTATTATACTATACTGTATACACAAAGAATGTGAGAGGCACATATATAATTTGTTTGCAATATCTTATTAGGTAATATATTATTGGTAATTTATTCAATGCAACTACTGTACTGTATTAATCACGTTTTACCACCAGAAAGCTAAATATTGTATATAATAAATGTATTTAACAGCTGCATTTCAAAACAGCACTGAGATAAAGTTCTAAATGTAAAGGTGATTTTTAAAACAGAAATGTTAGTATGAAGTTCATCTTGGACATTCATATTTCCTTAGAAAGAATGTCAACACTGGGAGTAACAGTTTGTGTCACTGGAGACTTCAGTAGGATGCCTAATTCAGGACACAGACGGGAAACAATCCGGGCCATGACTTTCATTTCTACACTGTTTCCTCCCTGAAGAAAATGGAGAGTTTGAAAAATGAAAGGCAGAATGAAAATAATAAGAGAGCAGGAGAAATGGGGTTGATATGAGCTGCGCGGGAGGAAAGGCAATAGGCCATTGGTTTAAAAGTACAGTTCAACACAAAGGATATTGGCGTGTGTGTGTGTGTGTGTGTGTGTGTGTCTGTTCGTGTGCGTGTAGGCACTTTGAGAATACATTTATTGTAGATTCTATATTTTATTCCAATGTTTTTCTTTATAATGTGTCTAATTTGTGAGCTGTATGTTATTGAACATATTGTAAACTAGAATGGAAACACAGAGACACACACTATACAGTACATTTAATATTTTTCCATAAGGACACTAATACAATTTGGCATCCCCTCCGGTACCAGTAATATTTACAAGCTGATAGTGAACCATTATTCCACCTCTTTTACTTGCCTTAGCAGATACAAATCAATGATTGCTTAGGTTCAACACTGATTGTATTGGCTTTCCACAAGCTATCGACTAGCTTATTAGCAAAATCTAAAGTCTAAAATCGCATCTAGGTATAAAGTAATGTTGGATTGCTAAGAGCAGGGTTGGGAATATGCAGCTGGGGGAGGGAACTGAAGACAACCTCAGTACCGTCTCTAAAGATCAAAACATGCTACAGTATCTTTATGGTAAAAGGAACCAGCAAGATCCCAAGCCCCAACAAATAGGATTATGTGGAATAATACGAAGTAAAATATGTTGAGTATGAAAGTGAGCATGGGTCTTATGGGCCCATGCATAACTGAGCTTCTAGCATGCCCTCTATGTCCTATAGAAACCTTGACCAATGCAAATGGTCCTTGTTCCCTTTGAGAAGCCCAGTGGATTTGTTATAATAGAGAAGTGTCACATGTTGAGGGAATTGTCAGGTAATGGACAAAAGTGAGTCTTTCTCTCCAGTTATCTGTGAACTCTGACGCTCCACCATTACAAGGGCGTACTTAGCCCAGGAGAGAAGCGTCACTCTAGCAGTGCATGAAACAGCAGTGGATGAAACACCACTGTGTGCAGTGATTAGGCTGGAGGTCAAGGGACGGCACTACTCCACGGCAGACGGTCGTGACCCTGCTCTGAAATCACCCAAGCAGACACCCTTAGTAGGCGCATATGTTTTGTAATGTTTAGGGACAAATGATTAGCAGGGCCTTATTGCATTAGCGTGATGTAATCTAGTCTTCATTGTTTTAGCGTCTCTGCATTGGAGGAAACTGTGTGAGGCAGATTAACTGTACTGTGTACACGCGTTGTACTTGCTTAAGTACTTGCTTTTTTTTTTTCTTCCCCCTTGTTCCGCCATATTCTTATCATATTTCCTTCAGAACATGCAAGTTCCCGTTACATAATAAATGCTGCGTTTGGCTAGTAGTGACATTTGTGTTTAGAACCTGCCTTACACAGGTTTAAAGAGGCACAGTTGTATATTACGACCAATAAATCCCATTACAGCTTTTACAGCTGTCGTTTTAGGTTGAAACAATGCGTGGCACATGCTATATAAATGTAGCATGTCAGTGATATACAAACGGTATACTAGTTTATAATTATTAATGACGTTATACTGTATATTATAATGTCATTGTCTATGGACATACTTTATCATAATTTCATAATGAATTAAGGCTTTCTGGCTAAAAAAGGTGCAAGTCAGCTTTTTCGTATCATATCCTGCCACAGTGGAGACTAAAATGAATGGAAATCCATTTAAACCAACGCTGCGTCCACAAAATGGACCGCTGTAGGCAACCGCTCTCCTCCATTGCTCCGCTCCATCTATCCATCCATCCGTCCCCTCCCCACCCATAGCGCCACGTGTGCCCTCGCGTCCTTGAGGGAAGGCGGAGGCGCTGTAGGAGAGGGGTGGCGTACCTGGGTCTCACGCAGAAATAGCTTCCCAATGCATCAAGCTCTCTCTGTCTGTCTGTCTGTCTGTTAACACTAGAGCGTCCAGGAGAGGAAGGACGAGATAGAGAGTGTGTGCTCTGACACTGTTAGTATGCGCTCAGCTAATGCCTATACTCTCTACTGTGACCCCACTTCCTGCCCGCCCCTGCCGCCTTAACAAGGCAATATTTCCGTCGGCGGAGAGATGGTTATGATAGCAATGATAATAACGCCGTTCATGATCGCGTCTGCTGAATTCAAAAGTGGAGGGAGCAGAGTACCGGCTGATGAGTTCCACATCTGGACTCTGCCCATTTCCCTCTCTATTGTGAGAGCTTGTTTTCTTTGCCCTCTCTTTAATGTTGGGCCCATGTCCGTTTTCTGCTGCTTACTGGATGCACTGTAGTGTTCGCTGTCTCTTTACGGTCTCTCTCGAGGCAGAGTGTAGCTGGGCATCTGACTCTCTCTGAGTCTCTAATCTCTTTATTTTGCCATTCTAATCAAATCTCACTGTATTACTCTGCCCCAGCATTTATAGGCAGGTGTATACCATACCGTTTGTGAGTGCGTGCGTGTGTGCCTGCGTGCGTGCACAGCAGCTTGTCATGGTGAAAGGTGGGGGCAATTCCCTTCATGGCCGGTACTCATCTGGGACATGACACTGATTACAGACCATAATGACCACACACACATCAGCCCAGTTACAGTAGCAACGCCCTATGCAAACACACACACACTCATACACAGTATATTGTAAATTGTATAGGTATATACCGTGTGTGTGTTTTAATGCTTATCACACAGCTGTTATGCTACTGCCAGATGTGATCATGCTACTTAGTCCAGTTGAATGTATCAGCATGTAGATATATTCAGTGCACAGTAAGACTAAATGGTAATTTTATAAAGCGCTTTTCCACCATACCGGTCACTCAAAGCACTTTTCAGAATGGCTTTACACTCAGCCAAGGCATCATCCAACCACATTGGCGGCGCCAGCAGAATTGTATTGGGGGTGCTGTGGGGGTGCTTGACTAAATAATGGGGGTGCTATGGAACTATTGTATTATACTGTGCACCGCACGGCCAAACGCGTGACTATACTATATACACAAGACACACTGATCCTACTACAGCATAAAGTTCGGCAGAATCAGACTTGGCTCAAATCAACGCACACACTGCGGGCACACACACTCAATGCGCTCACACAAACACACACTGCTGTTGGTCTAAAAACATCCTATCATACTAACGATCAGTGGCGCACGAGATGTTTTTAAGGTGGGGGGACGAAAGTGTGACAAAAAATGTCTAAAATTTTAAGCCTGTACAACTATGCATTAAGTTATTAAAACCAAAAAAAATCAAAAACTGTCCCACCCGGGAATTGAACCCCGCTCCCCAGGGCGAAGGACAAACACATTGCAAGTTCGCAACCAGAAAGTTGCCATAAATAGCCCATCAATGTATTGAAGTATTTGAGAGAAATATTTATGTAATTTATGGTTGTAGCGCAATTGTCTTGACATCGTTACACATGGTTATGACATAGACTAAACTACTACACTGGCCAACATGGCATTATATATCTCCCTATTAAAAAAGAAGCAAACCGCTCTGAAATATTCCCCTTCCAACAACGATCAATGTTAACCTATGTTATGCGCAGGGTAACTGTCAAGCTTTTAGGGGAATTGCCGAAATGGTGCATGTTTTAGACGTAAAAGTGAGATTAGCACAAGCCATAACGTTGACAGCAATTTCTATAGCCTACCTCCTGCTCGTTAGGATCCACCTCCTCTGCCAACAGCAC
>JAODTR010005403.1:0-11426 GCA_025399935.1 Amblyopsis rosae
TTTGTCAGTGGAAAATCGTCAAGTGATACTCCTGTTGAATTATTCACACATATACTGTATATAGAAATGTTGCTGTTTCAGCACCTTCGCTCCGCATGTAATATGGTCTAAAGGCTTTGATGGTGGTCTTAGACAAGGCCCAACTCTATTTCCTTTTTGACTCCATGTTCTGGAGTTTGATTTGATTTCACCTGTCATGAATGTGGTGTGGCTATCAGTTAGACAGACGTAATTCCTTGTAAGAGATAATTTACATGAACATTGCAACACTATACATTTAAATACATTTAAAAGGTTTAATTTGGACCAGTCAGAACTTTGACAGTCATGATGTTAACTATATGTGACTACAAAATCCAGAGTATGTCAGAAACACATCAGATTCTTTAGTATTGATATATGTTTATTGAAAAATTGCATTTCAGAGATATGGCTTGGCTTACAAACTGTGAAAGCAGAGAATGATAAACAAATACATCTTATATGAATAATATGTGTTAGAAGCTGCCTCAATATAATCAAAAATGCTTTTCACATTGCCTTCGGTCAAAAGTAGCGCATATGCACACAGTTAAATTATATTTCATCGAAATCAAACAGTGACAGAGAATGAACATAGGCCTGTCAGGTTTGACACATACAATTTTGCAGATTTAATACATTTCTAAACTTGAATTTAGGTGTTTACGAGTCATTATGAATATATATATATATATATATAATATGGGATGTCCAATGTAGCCGTGGTCCTGCATAGATCAGTGAATAAAGCACCAAACACCAAGCAGGATACAGGTAAAAAAATGTCTCACTTCTCTTGGTGGTATATCATTATATAAAATGCATCATTATACAGTTATTTTGATTAAATAATCCACCGTAATGCAGTAATGTATTAACATATTATGGTAACTCCCAAAGGTTTTCTAGAAAATGTATGAAACAAAATATGGCAATAGTTTGGAAAAGCTCAAACACACATGTGTTGTCCAGATTGAAAGCACATGTTGGTCCCTCCGTACAGAGGTTACTCCTGCTTTAGCTGACAGCCCTTCAACACATCATACATCAGCCTCACTGGAAATACCAAAACATCCAATTATTGTTCTAGGGTTTGATTGGTGGGTGGAGTCAAATAATAATACATGTTGCACCTGTAGATGTTTGGCAGTTCCATGATGACTAATAAGGATATAACTCCATAATGGACCAATCAGGGCATTGAACCAGATCTAATTTGACATTGCATTACATTATTACACATATGGTTGATTTTTATATGCGAACCAGTTCATATGGCTTAAGTATTATAAATCATCCTTTCTGCTAAACATAGATTTGGGAAATGTTGCGTATAGATAATTGCAAATATAGCATGTTGTATTATAAATAATATTTATTATAAAAAATCTGTAAAATTTCATGAAAATATGAAATATGTGATAATACTGCTGTAGAGTATACATCCTGGAAAAATATTCATAGTACTGCATAAGTTGCTTCAAAAACATAATATAAAACATTACAATACAAAAATAAATCACTGCATTAAAAAAAAGTGTATGATTAATAAAGTGTCTCAAATAAAAAAAATATTTAAGAAGTCTCGCTCTCTGAACATTCCCTTAGAATGGATGTGTAGGAATTAGCTTTACATTCCTTCCAAGGAGAGGTGTTGGTATGAACATATTCATTCCCTGTGTTTTACTAAATTATGTTCCTTGTTTCCTCTAGCTAAGATGTATATTGTGGAATGTCCTCAACAGTATTTTA
Organism: Amblyopsis rosae; assembly: GCA_025399935.1. Taxonomy (NCBI): domain Eukaryota; kingdom Metazoa; phylum Chordata; class Actinopteri; order Percopsiformes; family Amblyopsidae; genus Amblyopsis; species Amblyopsis rosae. The sequence continues at coordinate 1,774 of JAODTR010005403.1, forward strand.
CGACACATTATATTTGACTAAATATGCAACTAATTATTGCAGGTCCTAAGTTTTTTTATATTGCATATTTTGTTTTTATTATAGTCTATATTTCAGTAATATAACAGTAGTTCCAAGTCAGCATATTGGATTTTGTACTGCATTGTTAGATGTTAATGAAAATCTCACATAATTTTAGCCCGGCCGACAAACAGATCCACTAGATATTAAACATCATTACTAATATCAGCATTATACGGTAAGCATTCATATTTTCCCTAACTGTACAGTATATATGCTGATGTTTTGTTAGTGATGAACAAGTAACCACTAACTACACTAAAGAGTAGTCATTGCCTATATGGTGCTTTAAGATCACAGGGCATATTCTCCACATATCCTGCCCTGATTGGCCACCTCTAGAGAGGCGGGCCAATCCCCTGCCTGTGTCTTTAATCCATCAGCCCTCAGTCACAGGACCCTCTTTGTACAGTGTGTGAAACAAATCGGTCATAGTTTTCCCTTTTAACATCGTGAAGCAAAAAAAAACAACAACAACAACTAAATAAAACAACATTAATGTATACAGTCAAACATTCAGTTAGTACAACACACTCAAACACACACTGTATATATACAGTTTATATGCAATACTCTGTCTCTCACCATGTGGCATTGACATTAATTCATATAGCAACAACACAGGGTGTAACTGCGCTTGGTGCTAACTTTGTGGCGGTTGGGATTGATGAAGAGTGGGGGCGGAGCCTAGCCCACCAGAGCAGTTCTGGGGGTCTGGTGTGGTCTGGCGTGGTGAGGTGCTGCTTCAGAAAGCGGTCCAGAGAGAGTTGGACAGATGGGCGTAGTACACAGTACGCATACATCCATAGCAGCTGCACAGAGGTACATACAAGTGTCGCGCGATACAGCCAGCCGCCATTTTAGTTTTTGTTGTTATTGCGTCTTCTGGATTTCTTCACCCTGAAGGGACGTTCAGAGGGACAAGAATGAATGAATAAAACAGAGGACAGGAAAATGCTGCTGGTGTAATGGATGAGTATAAGCCTCCATTAGACAGTTATGTTTTTATTATTATTTGTTCTGGCGTGTGGGAATGTTTCTGAAATAACACGTACACCTTCTGACATTTACCGTCAAGTCTGCAAAACTGGAAGCATGGAAACTTTGCTGTTGGGGCATTCAAAATAAATGTAAATATGTGGACAGTTTTCATGTTTTAGTGAAATATTTGAGCCATACAAGTATATCAATACATTACGGTAAATACCATCAAGGTTTATTGTCATACAATTTATAGCCCTGTGCATACATATTCTATGCCATGTGTTCAACCAATTTTATTACAACGTTGCTAAGAAAACAGCATTGTTTTAGAAACAGCAGCAGATCCTTTACCAAGACAATAAGCAATACCGTGTAATACCTATTTGTTGACATAATGCCCGACAGTGCTCTTTTGCATTCTGTATATGGTATTTATGGTGCAGACATGTTGGCAGCATATGTAATTGCTCCCAACATTTATACCAAAAATACCATATGTTTTAATTATAGGTCACCAAGAAGGAGGCAATAAATCAGGCCGAAACACACAAAGCAGCTTCCAGCTGCTTATCCACTTATGTACAATTAGCGATCCTAAATAAGTGGGAAAAGATTTTAATAAAAGGAGATGTTAATGATTATACTAAGTGTTAATATGCATTTAGACACACAAACACTAAAATTGGGTTGAGGCAGTATAGCCTGTCCGGACGTCAGATTTTTCACAGCTCCAAATCCTGATTCAAATAATTTCACAGATAATAATTCAACCTCTTCCATCAGCCAACTTAGCAAGTTTCGATGATTGATAGTCAGCAGGAAATTAAGAGGGCCGTTTGTATGGCGCTGCCATGTTAAGGTCTGTTTAAGAGCCATACACTCCTCCTGGGAAAATAGTTGTTCATTTCCCAGTTTCTCTGTGATGTGTGCGTCTGCCCTCACTGTCAGACAGGGTGAGGGGGTGTTCTTCTTACTTGTTAATGGCGTTCTTCAAGTACTGCTGAAGCCACTTGGTCTCTGGGTTAATGCACACCTCCCTTCCAGTCTTCAGCTTGGCTCTGGTAGAGAGAGACACAGTTTGGGGTTTAGTCTCTATTAACGTCTGCTCTGATTCATACACGATATATATAATATGATAGTATTACAGTGCAAAAGATGACCTATCAAATATAAGTGCAAATATATTAATCACTATATAGGACATTTATATTAGAAACAAGTCCAACTAGATTTTAAATCTAAAAACAAGACTATCACACTAAGTAAGATGTTAGTTTTTGCAGTGTAGGTGAAGAAGCATCTTAATAACTAGCTTAATAACTTTATATCAGCACATTTATTTTTTCCGATGCTTCCTATTGTTCAATATGACTAATTTACTAATTGTAGTTTGAAACAGGCTATTTACTCATACTGTAGCAATATCAGCATAAATTTAAATAATAGTATTTTATTAATAAATGTTTGAAAATTAAAGAGTTATTGTTATTGAACAATAAATAAACCACAATGATACAGGGAAATAAACAGTATCAATTTATCAATTAATGCTTGGCCATGTCGTGTAAATATTTCATATCAAATCAAGTATGTGTGTAAAATACACTTTAGCTCACTCTATATTACACTAACATTTTGCAAACAACACGAAGTGTTGTAAAAAAGCATATTGTTCTTTATTATTGGGGTTTATTATTAGATTATATTACACTTATTATAATTTAATGAGCCGGTAGGCTACTGAAAAACGTATTATATTCACGTAGATCTGAATATTTCAGAATGACAATATACAAGACATATCTAGAGATAACATTTATAATACATGTATGTTTTATAATTACTCGCAGTAAAGTCTAAATCTTTATTGTGGTTTACATCAGAAACATCTTTGCATAACATAAATAACTCTTTCCTACAGTATAACTGTTCAAAATTAATTGTATTATCTTTCACAACCACATTGTTGATCTTCTTCCCCAGTGAGCTATTTTGAAAAGCCACTGCCTTTATATATTTGACAGTATGTCAAGCAACGTCTGTAGTTTTATGAAAGCACATCAGAATCGTCTCATCTTAATATCTCAACTGTCAATGAGTCCCACAACACATCCCAGTTTAAACCGAAGGACCACGGGTGTGACCAGCTGCCAACCGTAACATCTGTCTCACACTTACGCTACGGGACAGCTGTGCGTTGTCACATACACACAAAGGGTCTAAAGACTAACCCTATCACACTAGCAATTAACATATAACTCTATTTTAACACACAATTGTTTGTAATCTTTTTTTGTTGTGTTTTTTTTTGTTTGTTGATAAATGTCATTGTAGGGGTTGGCAGTTGGAATAAAAACCAAAGCTCCTGACTTGAAATATACAGGAAACATTCTGTAAAACCAGTATTACAACTAACTGCGGGAAGAATTAACATTGAATACAATGTACTAACATTCTTTAAAAAAGTATTTAGATGTAAGTAGACATTATTATGTTCATTTAGACGTCCTGCCAATACTGATTGACCAGTAATGTAATGCCTGTTTGCAGTAGGTTGCTGTCAACAGGACTGCTGACGGAGAACCAGGCCTAGTATTCAGAACATCTAGCTGTATATGGGTGCTGCTGTAATGTAGGTGCTGGGGTGGGTGGGGTCTACAAGCATATGGATCTGTCACCTCCGTGGCAAAAGGTTGTGCTTGAGAGTTAACAACTCTCCTTCACGTCCCTCCTCCCCTCCTCTCCTTCATCTCATCACGCTGCAAACACATTCCTTTTTCCTCACCGATTAACACTCGCTCATTCAATTTGAGCATGTGAACCACCCCGGCTGTTACACACACACACGCGCACACACACGCGCACACACACACGCATGCACGCGCGCACGCACGCACACACACACACACACACGCATAGGTGAGCTAATGTTCAGAAAAGGACCGTCTTTCTCCAGAATTCTTTTTTTTATTTTTTACAAAAACTTGGATCGTGAGATAACTTTCAATAGATCGCAGTCATGGAGCTGCTCTGCTACGTACGACACCCCGTTTCTCCAGGATTCTTGCTAACATTGAGCTAAAATCAGAACAAACTCCCTCAGAAGCTCCGCCCGCCCCCATTGAAACGCATTGCGAATCCACGCACACGACATTGTTTATACGTGCGGTGTTCACCACTTTGTTTATGCTCCTATTTACGGAGCCAGAGCTGTGTAGAAATACCGGATTCTTTTTTCAGCACGCACAGAGAGCGGTAGGCTAGCAACATGCGAGGAGATATTTTGATTATTTGACAGAAATTGTATTAGCTTACAATTATCTTACAATAGCTGACTTTTTGATTGACTTTGAGATTGTGAACCACCCTGCAACACATCCGCCACATTGCCGGGGCATTGCATGGCACCTCAGTTACATGCACGCATGCATGAGCGTGCACACACACACACACACACACACACACACACACACACACACACACACACACACACACACACACAAGTGAGAAAGGCCAGGCCAGGCATCCCCTACAGGTGAACAAGAGTAATGCGGCTCGCATCAATTCCTCTAAACAACAGCAGTCAGGAGGTTATTAAGAGGCTCTGCAACAAGATCCATGTTTGTTTTTCCTCCGGGGGATGTCTCCTTTTCCTTTTATTTCATTAGGGGGTGGCAAGCTAATCCATCTGGAGAGGTTTCTTGTTTTGACACGTCTCCCTTCATCCTGGTGAGCTGCTCTGCTAGTCTGCCTTGTCTGACGGCCACACCGAGCCCAGCCTAATTCACTTGGCTGGAGCTCCAATGGCCCAGAGTTCCCAGTGCCCCAGCAGGTAGTAATTGCCTCCCAGCACGCTAAGGCCAACAGGCCTGCTGTGCTGAGGAGAAGAGGGCTTAGTGTTACTGGCTGTCTTTCGCATGCCTCGGTGGAGCTATCGCAGTCAGTCAGTCACCCCCGCTGCTCTTAAACTCTCCGTGGTGAAATGACTTATTGGCTCCCCTGGTGGTGGTGGCGTTCCGAAGCCCGTCCAGAGGCAGGAGAGCCGGCCTGGGCAGGGTACCGCGCGCGTCCTCTCTGACCTGTTTGCCACTCCGTAACCTCTTTGAGGGTCAACTGCCTCCATATCTGTCAAGGCTGCGGGGCATCTAACACGGTGGCTTCTATATAGCTCACAAATGGACGAGGCACTTTAAAGTTAATGTGTTCCAGACCGTCGACATTAAAGGGAAGATTGCTGCTGGGAAGTTAAGAGGAAATAAAGACGAGAGGACGAGGGGACATGCGGGGGTCAGCCGAAATACAAAGGTAATCACTTTTACCCCTAATGACTGTTTCCTTAGCGGAACACACACGTCCGCCTCCAGCCCAGACCTTGCTGCCGATATGCTCCTTAGATCATTTGCTTGCCTCTGAGTCATGTTCTAATAAGCCTATTATTTGGCAAAGAGTTCTGCGTTGAAATTGCAAATTTGCGTTGAAAGATTGCTCCGAACGCACACTGTTCATGCAGTCAGGAATCTAGGAGAATTCAGTATGTACTTCCCTAAAAACATGTGTTACAACACCTGATCAACATATCTTGATGTTTATGGGCTGTTGATGAGCGGAGCTGTGCGTTGACACAGTATATAACCCTGACGCTGTCCTTCACCACGTACAGCGCCCGCTGCCATGCACACATGAAATGTCAAAGCACCTCATATATGCGGACAGGGATTCAACTTTAAAGAGTAAGACATTTGTTCAGTCTAGAAACATCAGGCCAGCTCCTCTCCATAACACCACATAGATAACTGTACACGCCATGCCTTTGTTTGTGCCTGGAATTATCACTGTGGTTGACACCTAGCCTGGCTGCACCCAACTATTTCTCTCAGTTAAACATTTTTCGCTGAGATAATAATCTGGAAACCCTGTGTTATACATTAGCATTTTCACAGCCACTCTGCAGGCGGACCAATCAGGGTGGGTTAGTGAGATGACGTTGAAGTCAAGCGTGTTTCCAAATGATAGTAGAGCTAGATGAGGCGACCAAACATCGAGGTCTACATCGAGGTCTACATCGAGTAGGAGGCAATAACATTTCCCAATGGAACGTGTCCAGACCCTGTCAATGAAATACGTTCAGAATTGGCAAACCGAGGCGAACCTTCGTGGCGAACGCGTTTGCTTTGAAAGTGATGTTTTGTGTGAACATTCCAAAACTATTAGATTTTACCCGTCACCCTTCGTCCAGCGTCAATGTGTGTTTGCCGAGAAACTACCTCCTCGGACCGCTTGAGTTTGCAAAAGATTGCAGTGAACTCAAAGCAAGCGGAAAAACTGTATGTCTGCAAACGTTTGCCATGTTCTGAGCGCACCTCAGGCAGAAGTGTGCAGGCGCAGTAAGTGACGTTTTAGACCGGGCGTCCATTACTCACATGACCTGGAAGGGGCAGTTGGGGGTGTGGAGGAACTTGAGCTCCTTGATGGAGCGCTGTGGAACAGTGTTGAGGGTGGAGCGACACCAGCATCTCTCCACCAGGCTGATAGGCTTGGCTGCGGGGAACAGAGCAAAGTGGTCAGGCGCGGCAAAAGAACAACGTACGCGTGGCAAGATGCACGTTGGCAAGATGTGGTCAATATCGTGACGGGTTAAGATGCAATAACCTCTATGTCCATCTGAATTTAATACGACATAATTTATTAGGTTTCTATATTTGTGTTCACTAATTTCACCTTTATTATAATTAAAAGGTTGTTTGTCAAAATGTAACAAAATATTTCAATATTTCAAGGAACTGAGTGAGGGGAGGGGCTGAGAGGGGGACCTCCATTAAAATAAATTGATTTTGATGACATAAGAGTGCACCAAAAGTGCAGTCAGAAACCAACAAGGACCTTGGGAGATTTTAAACGGATATGACGTGTAAAGCCATTTTTAACTAAAAATGGGAATCTCTGCCATATTAACACCAGCATTGATGTGACTCATCACACTTTAGTCCTATTATTTACTTTACAGCTTAAAACACACAACTTTGGGTGCAGTTCCTTTTTAATATTTATTTCGCCAGGTAAAATGCATTAACAACCCAAATGTTATTTCCAAGTGTGTTCAAAGTGTGTTTCCATGAAAGCAGCAATGGGTTTACAGGACAACACATTTCAATATTGTTAATCCACATTATAGTTTTCTTTCTATAAGAAAGATTTAACATAAATCACCTTAGTGAATATCTAATTAATCTAGTGCATGTTTAAAGAAAAGACAATTATCTCAGCCTTTAGCCAATAGCAACAAAGGCAAAGCCAGCCACTTTACACACACGCACACACACACACACGCACTTTGTTTTTCTTTTAGTTAAGGCAGGACCACATGAGCAATGAACATGACAGTTATTGTGACTGTGACTAACTTTGGACATTATTTTGACAAATTATTTTAATAATAATTGTTCTGTTGATTACTGCAAAACAAACTGGCTAAAGATTTGTTTTACAGTAAATGAGTAATAATAGATGGGCTAATACTCATATGGCTTTTTTCTTCATTTCGGAATTTTACAAACATCAAGATAAGCAAATAGCAAAAAGTTTAGTCTGTTCAAGTCTAACGTTTGAAGTCTTTGTTCTGCATGAGAATGTATAGTTTACCTGCCTGCGTGCCCAACAACACATTCATTAAAAAGAGATTAGCGGACTAGTGCCCAGCTGCACATAGACACACGCATGCACGCGCACACGCACGCACACACACACGCACGCACACACACACACACACACACACACACACACACCACACACCACTAGTTGTGAAAAGCAAAACCATGAAAGCAATTTTAGCTTTTCATTCTTCATTCAGTAGTACCACTCTAATGGAGACGGGCCTCAATGCTCAGCAATAGGGCCTTCCTTTATGGGAGCGCACTCCAGACCTCAGACATGCAACCAACAGCTCCGTCACCAATCACCTCAAGTACATTCTTCCCGGTCACCCCGGTGTTCGCATACAGCTTGCTGCATGAAACAGTGGCTGGATGATGAACAGGAGAAGATTGGGGATGCTCAGGGGTATGTTTATCTTTTGAAAACGCAAAATAAATAATAAGTGTATTTAATAATTAATAAAAAGCTGTCTGCTATCACTGATATATTGAGAAAATAGGTTGTCAGCAGTGGTCAATAGCCGATTAAAGCATGAATACTGCAGACCGCTGTTTGGTATCGTCAATCTATTATGACAGTATTTTATCTCAATTATTTATTTATTTATTTATTTTTTAGTAAAATCACATCTTTATAGCCTTGTGTTAATTATTGGAGCATGCTTAACAACATACTCTAGAGATAATTAAACATATTGTGTATGGATCTGTGTTATAGTCAATCTCAATACATTCCCACACACCTTTCTAATGTGATGCCAGATGTTGTGCTACAAATGGCTAAACTGAGATAATGTCAGTCGGCAGATTCACACCTTATCAAGGTCTATTCTCATGTTAAGTAAGGGATCATTATTTGGCGTTGTAGCATCCAGGCCAGGAAAGGGCATCCGCAGGTATAAAGCCAGTTTATCCATAATTAGAAACTAATTAAAAGAAAGCAAGGTGAAAAGATAAACTACATATTTTAGGGCAGCTCGCCTCTTTAATATGCAACCGGAGGGCTTACTGGTGTTGAAACAACACGTTTAGCTAATGTTGCTCAGGAAAACCAATGCAACACCAACTACTCTTTGTAACAATATGGACACTTTATTGTTAAAATGAGAAGCTTGTGTAAATACAGTTAACATTCAGTGTAAACGGCACCTTCATCGTTGATACACGATGGTGATACACTGTTTAAATGCACTGTAACTTGATTTAATGTTATTTTATTGCTATAATATAAATGTATTAACCTGTTTGCTGCTTTGTATTTTACTGATACATGCATCAAGCATACTGCATTATAATAATAAGCGTATACACATACTTCTTACTACTTAGTCTAGAAAACAGAACAATAATTTATATTATTTTTCAACTATATATTGTATTAGCACACGTTACATCATTGACCAATATTATTTTTTTAAGGTCAACAAAGAACCTTTTTTTTTTTTACACTATGCAGTTTATAGTTTTCCTGTGGGAAATGAATATCAGCAGAAAAACTCAAACTATCGAGGCAGCAGGCTGTATTGGAAATAAACCGCTCTCTCAAAGCATCGAGGTGCAGTGGAACAAGAGAGCCTGACACATCAGCGACACCTTCAAAGACTCTAAAAGACCAAAAGGTAAAGAGAGCGCACCTCGACCTGGAGAGCTTTCAACATTTAGCGGATGCTCTCGGGGTTGCGCTCCTCACAGGTTTCAACAGACGCCTCATTACCTTAAACGTTCCTGACCCACAATGGTCAGAGCCACCGCACAGACAGACACTGACAAATAATAGCAAATGTCTGCGCTCCCCACTACAGACCCCAGGCCCCCCTCATACTGCCCACATCTCTTTTATCACATTACCGACCAGAGCTCCCCAACGGCTCAATGTGTTCAGAAGCCCCCACACCCCAGAACCCCTGACCCCCCCCCCCCCCCACCTTCCCACCACCGACCCCCCACAGACTCACCATC
>JAODTR010005404.1:0-11425 GCA_025399935.1 Amblyopsis rosae
GGGGTTGCAGTTCGGTGACCTGGGGATCTCATCACTGCTTTTTGCAGATGATGTGGTCCTGATGGCATCATCGGTCTCTGACCTCCAGCACTCACTGGATCGGTTTGCAGCCGAGTCTGAAGCGGCTTGGATGAGGATTAGTACCGCAAAATCTGAGGCCATGATTCTCAGCAGGAAACCGATGGAGTGCCTACTCCTCGTAGGGAATGATTCCTTACCCCAAGTGAAGGAGTTCAAGTACCTCGGGGTCTTGTTCGTGAGTAAGGGGACATTGGAGCAGGAGATTGGTCGGAGAATCAGAGCAGTGGGAGCGGTATTGCAATCACTTTACCGCACCGTTGTGACGAAAAGAGAGCTGAGCCGGAAGGCAAAGATAACGATTTTCCGGGCAATTTTCGTTCCTACCCTCACCTATGGTCATGAAGGGTGGTCATGACCGAAAGAACAAGATCACGGGTACAAGCGGCCGAAATGGGTTTTCTCAGAAGGGTGGCTGGCGTCTCCCTTAAAGATAGGATGAGAAGCTCAGCTATCCGTGAGGAACTCGGAGTACCAAGTACCTTGAGACCAAATATCCTGCCTAGTTAATTTATCACATCTCACCATGAATATCCTGATCTCTGCTTTGCCATCTCTCTATCTTCCTCTAATCTATTTGTCTTATCCAGGCCTAAAACTTTAAGCTCCAACCTGATTAAAACCTGAACTGATGCTTAACGTGTATAGCTTTTTAAGTGTACAAACTCCATTAAAACTTAAACATTTGCCCAGTGAAGATTGACACACTTAAAATAATATAGCTTAAACAAACAAACAGCACTGAAACAATTATTGGTGCTTTGACTCCACCCAGCTTTACAAGTTAAAACGGGAGAAACCAACACAAAGGCCAGCAATGTATTGAGTGAACTGTTTACATTAACTCCATGCATATGTTTACAAACAAGACACAGTAGATGAAGTCATAACTAGGATCTATTTAATTTTGCCTGGATAAACCTATAACCTACAGTGTTACTTAACATGTTCTCAGTACATTTTGGGATGGGAAAAAATCTTTGAGAATATCTAGCACCACCCAATACAATCCCATCTGGTCAGGACCCATCAAGTTGTGGCATAAATGTCAGGCTCAGATCTCTCTGCACTATAAATGTCATTTCACCCTGCACCTGTCTTCATTATTATACTTTTTCCTCTGCCTTCACTGCCTGTTTCATCTCTATCCTGTTGCTCTGCTCCTCTCGCAGGCAATCCTGCATGAATCTATCCCTCTGTTTCCACAGCTAACAGCGCAGTTGGATTAGCTAAATCTGTATCTCCCTAAACCAAGCAATTAGAGATGCAGGAAAGAACAACACAGAGCTCCAGAACACACTGTCACGGTTTGCTTACATCTCGAGTCACCCTTCTGGTGCTTTGGTTTCTGGAGCAGTTCAGTATGTATTTGGTACCGGGTTGAATATGGGAAGGTGGGGGGGGGGGGGGTGGTTGCCGTCTCCTACTTAAATACAGTAGGAGTTTATAGAGTGGCACTAGAGGTGACTACACATTTAAGTGTATATGTAAATAAAAGATGATATGCTATAAAATATGTTATAACTATTTAAGACAATCCACCAGGCTTTTATTTTTCAGGCATTTATTCTTAATGTCCTTTTGGTTTGCCGTAATCACATTATGCCTTATGGGGCATTGATAAGGAAAAATCTCTAATGATGTACAGTACTGTATGTTTTAAGACCTGACTGGGCAAATAGTATGACGCGTGGTCAGTCCAATCTATTACCACTGACAAAGGCTACGTTCACACTGCACACAAATCTGGCCCATATCCGATCTTTTCGCCCCTAAGTGACTCAGGTCTTTTCAGAACAGCACAGATCACATGGAATCTGATATTTTCAGTTCTGGGCCACACTCATATGTGGTACTAAATTGGATATATATCTGATGTGATCTGTCTAAACAGTCAAATCAGAATTAATCAGAATATGATACGTGCCACATTAAACAGCTAACAGCAAAACAAAAATATCGGATTTGAGCTGCAGTCTGAACGTAGCCAAGGCCTGCACACAAATCTGGCCCATATCCGATATATTCGCCCCTATGTGACTCGGATCTGATATTTTCACAGCTGTGTGACCAGCACAAATAACATGGAATCTGATATTTTCTCATCAAATATGGGCCACACTTTCACATGTGGTACTAAATCAGATACATATCTGAATATTTTAGTCAAGTCTGCCAATGCTGACTAAAGTGCTGTACACAACAATGCAAGTAACAATGAATAAATATATCAAATAAAACAATAAGACACAATACACAACAAACAAGACAGTTTTAGCATAGCATCCCTAACTTACTCGAACGCTAAAGAGTGCATGTGTCTTTTAAATGCGATCTCAGTCTGAACAGTCAAATCAGAATTCATGCGTCACTCTAGATAGACATTCACTGTCTGACTGGCCCTCGCTAACCTAATCAGGCTCACTCATGACCATTGTTGGTTGACATTTGTTACCTCTGCGCGGGACAACTTGTAGTCCTACTTGCAAATGAACAGGGAAGTACTGTAGTCACTGGATGGACAGTGACCATTGTACACACTAGTATGCGGAGCAGATCATCGTCCTTCCCTAGGTTAATTAATGAGTGTTTGGACACGGTAGATATGCTGCAGTGTAATGGAAATACAGTAGCCTAAGCAGAAATACACAAACAAATGAAAAGAAACCCATTTGCATGGTTTTCACCCCGTCTCCTTGCCCAGCAATTGGATCAATAGCCCTATGTCTGACTGTTGCCGAACGTATCAATGCACACGATCAACGCAGAAAGAAAAGGCCTACGGGCAATGTGCATCATGCCTGGCATGTGAGTGTTTAACAGGCCTACAACAGTCGGCTATTGGGCCTTCTTCTGTACAAATGGCTGGTTTCCACCTCAGGTCAACTTGTAAAATGACAGTGAGGCTGAATTTGTTGTTCTCAGTCAATGTTTACTTTCATTCGACACAGCGCGCCACGCTGCATGTGACGTCTTGTTCGTTTGCGCATGCAGGTCAGTTTAGAACCATGACCACTACACACTAGAATCTGATACAGGCCACATTCAAAAAGAATCAAATTTGAGCACTAAATCGGAATTGAGTATTAAGTATTGCAGTCTGAACGTAGCCAAAGATTGAAGGAAAACATTTCAATGTAATGTTAATAATTTTTTTATGCAGTTTAAAACAAACTTATAAAAAATATACTGCAACCTGCAAACTGAAGGGTGGGGCCTATATCGGTGTAATATGGATTGTGAACTAGCACACCTAACACACACACACACACACACAGGCAGCAATTAGTACTCATGCAGGACATACGGAAATATACAATGTTCTATACCAAACAAGCAAGGACAAATGCATATCGAATGTATAGTATACAAGGATGAACACGTACAGCAATTTGCATAAGATACACCCACAAAAAATGTTTTTTGACACGTCAGATCTTGCTTGTATAAGCACATTTTTTGAACAATTGGGAGCTATACTGCGATGTATCAGGCCAATAAAGTCTGCCATAAAAATACAAACAACTATAACATTCCCTGGTTCCCTTTTCCTAAATACGATAATAAAAAAATATTGAACTACTATTTTAACTATTCATTCTACATTGGTGGTTCTCAACAAGTTTTGACCCATTTCCCTCATCCCTCAAGAAGTCGCTCATATAGCTCACTAGATAAAACAAACAAAAAGATGAAAGGAATACTTTGCCCAAAAGCTATAATTAATGTATAAATTACTCACCCCACAGCACATGCTGGGAGAGAAAAGATGGTCCATTCACAGTGAATGTAGCTCAGACATTCACATTGACACAATGCAGTTTATAGTGGGATTTCATCTTTAAAAAATACTGCATTCTATCAGGGGTGGAAAATTGCAACACAGTTATACATTATTAGTATAAGTATTCCATTTGCAAAGAAATGTTTAACATCTTCATATCATAGAACGCCAAAGGCATTTCTTGAACCCCATGGGGGATGGGCTACTCACTGCTGAGGTGGGAACCACTGTAGAATGTGTGAAACCTTGTGAAAGGAGAAGATTTTTGTTGACTGCAGGTATAAGGGATTATTGATTTTCAACGTTGCACTATAGAGGACATTCAGAACATCAGCATGTGGCTCGCGTACACAGCAACCAAGAAAAGAATATTAATTACCTTCCTCTGTTGTAAAGCCATGATATTTATATTAGTTGTATGTATCTGTACTGTGTAACAGAGAGAAAGGGAGAGACTAGATGTAAATGCTGAATGGAATATTTATCATAATGTGGCCAAGACAATGTAACACTCTAGTTGAATAATGAGGTTATCGTTAGGATAGATAAACAGATGAAAACACACTCTCTTGGATCCCCCCAAGAGATTAAAAAGCACAACAAATTAAAAAAAAACAAAAAAAAAAAAAAACATGCAATTAAAATACCTTCCTCCCTCGGCCGGTTCATTGTCGATTCATCATGTTTTTTTGCGAGCAGACCTATAAAGTTAAGAAAAAAAAGGGTAAGGGGGGCAGGGCAAAAGACAAAAGAGAAAATTCAAAAAGGATGCATTGCCAAGTAAACGCATAGCAAGAACGCAAACGCGTCAAAAAAAGTCACAAAGCCTTGCGATAACATTAACCCCACACTAATAATTGTGTGCAAACCCATAATAGAAATTGTTAAAGAAACCACCCACACCTAATTTGTTTAACTGGTCAGGTACATGCCTATAACCTGCCTAGTAAATGACTCAAGAGGATGCTTCTCTTCAAGCCTTTTCCTATCCATTCTCGACATGCTGGAGCCTTCTAAAGGGAAAATCAATGGGAGGAATCAAGCCATCGCTCTTTCTGGTCACAAAAAGGCAAGGAATGCCAAGTCAGTGAGTACCCCCTCTCTCCCCCTCCCTTTCAAGGCAACGCTGAAGCCCTAAGGCTACACCAGCTACACTGAATTTACATTGTGATTCTGTGGAGCACACAGAATCACATAGATGCAGTGTGCGCATGTGCATGTGTGTGCGTGTGTAAGAGAGATGGCACACGGGATGGAATGTTGGGCAATCTTTAAAAAATTGGAATTGAACTAAAACTGTTTTGAACAGTTGAACAAAAATGAGCAAATGAGACCTAAAAGGTATTTGTACAACTGTACAGTATGTCAGATATCCACAATCTTACAGTTTAATACTCCTTGGTTGTGTTACAGTCTCCTTCCTAGGAGATTATGTTTGGTAGCGCCAACGTGCACAATTTAACACGTGGCTATCGGGGGCAGGGCGACAGGTTGGTTGGGCAAGGGTGTGGAGGAGTAGATAGAACTGGGATCCACCTGGCATGCAGGCGTGTGACGGGCAATGCGCGTTGTCAGAGCTTCCAACACAACACCCACACACACAAATGTGTGACGCCACTAGCGCGTAGCTTCAACTCACAGCTGTAAACAGCTGCTGCTCGTGCCTGCAAGCACATGGCACACAATCAGACCAATGCAACCGCTAGCAGCCAACAGAGTGCACACACAGGCACTGCAGCCCGGGATGGAGGGTATTTACACAGCCTGTGAAGCCTGTGATGGGAGCCCAGTCCACACAAGGTCAAAGAGGAGCATTGCATTAAGCTTTAATGGGACCCACTGTAAAACACTCCACATCTCAGAGATATATTTTATTATTACTTTATGGTCTTAATCTCTTCACTGATAATTGCATTAATAACACAGTGTAGACACGATACACAAACTGTATTGCATTTAATACCATAGCCCCCTGGTACTGTATTTTACCCACTGTATTTCACTCATTGGCGGTGAATCCCAGTTCAACTAAAACATTGTGCGTAAATGATACAGTGCTAATTTCGCTGCAGCACACAATGGCACAACCCTCTGGACTCAAAAAATGATTCCCCAGTATATTCAAATAAATGGAAGAAAATATGCTCATTAACAAGTAACTTTGTTAAATATTTCCTCACATTTGACCATATTGTATTCCCACTCACAAAACACGCACACGCACCCACAAAATAGATTTATTAGTTCCATTACAAAATAAGGTGAATATTCTAATATACAATGTTTTGTATGTGCTGACAGAAAGTACATAGTAAAGTACTGCCCTTCTGCACTGCACTACTGCTCTAAAAGTGTCCGTAAGACAAAGCAGATCCCCATTAAAGCTTTTAGATGATTTCCTGATGCAAAATGTTTTATCATGCTTTTAATGTTTAAGGATCAATGTTGTCTAGATTTGTAGCATCCACCCCACGCCCCCGCAGTGAACAGCCATCCTGCATGACACATTGTACTGGTGCCTTTGGTGCACTGGCTGGACGGCAGTGTGGGAGACAGGTAGTCAGGCCGATAATGGACACAAAGTTACATTAGCCCCTCACTTAGTCAGCACTTTAAAACCACACCTCACCACTTAATGGAGACCACTCTGATATCATACCTGCTCTAATGGCCACTAAATAGCTTAAGCTTTAAACAATAGCACTGAAATGGAGAACCAGACTTCCACTAAAGACTGTATTATATTTAAGTAGTCAATCTGGGGTTGGAATTTTGACTACAAACATTCCTCTATAAACTATTTGTCTGAGCAAAGTAGCTTTGCAGACACAAACATATACATCTTCGATGTGCCCACAAGTGCAGTTTATAAGGAACAAATAAAGTCTGACCTCACACTTCCCATATGGGCTCCCATTCAGCTGTGTAACCACAACATTACTGTGTATTTCCTTATAAAGCAGAATAGGTTTGCTTTGCCCAGGTCTGACTTGTTGTGGTCAGTGTATAAATGTAACTGCATACAATTTGTATTTACAAGCTGCATTTCCACCAAAGGTATAAACAGATACCGACATCATAAATGGTAAATAAAATGGTAAATGGACTGCATTTAAATAGCGCTTTCACAACCGTCTGGCCACAGTATAGCCTCATATTCACCTATTCACAAAAACATTCATACAACGATGGTGATGTCATCCATGCAAGGTGGCATCTAACCACTTCAAGCAGTTAGATGGCACCTTGCATGGCACCTTGCATGTTAGGTGTCTTGTTCAGGGATACCTCAACACTCGTTTCCACTGTTTCTTGCAGTCATCAGTGTCACACTGGTGACTTATGCTGGCTCTAGACCTTTCGGCTTCGACTATCGATTGGTACCCAGGTACTTTTAAAAGGTAAGCGTCTAGTGTCTTACCAATCGGAATATATGTAGACGTACACGGTATTAGGCATTCTTGCAGTCATAAAAATTACAAAAACCTAATACCAGTTGGAACATTTATTTTGTAAAATCATCCCAACACAAGTATTGCACGTGCTTCCCGTGAGTTTGCATGTTCTCCACGTGTCTGCGTGGGTTTCCTCCGTGTGCTCCTGTTAATTCCCCCACTATCCAAGTGGGGGAATTAAGGTTCACTCTCCAGTCAGTTCCATTTGACCAGTGACACTGACCTCGATCAGGATTTTGTCCCCAGGCGCTGCACAATGGCTGCCCACTGCTCCCTTGAGGGAGACAGAAAATGTACTGTACTGGTCTGGATTAAAGACAGCGTGTGAATACTAGGCTCAATGTTGGCAACTACAGAGCTCTATCTTTTCACCCACTGAAAAGCCACTGCACTGATGTCTGTCCTTTTGTATTCTCTTCTTCATGTACTATATTATGAATTAACAAAAGGCCTGGACTACATTTGATAAAGCAAACACTACGCTAGGATACTAGATTGTGGTGTCAGTGTGTTCCATGCACGTCCCCGCTCAAGCATGCGTCCGTGCATGGAACACACACTCGTGACTATCAAAATGCTAATTAGAGAGTAGGCAGACGTCAGACGACTCCCAGTTGCTATTCCACGCCTTGGTGTAGTTCTAGTTTAAGATTAAGAGTAACAATACAACAACCCTCTCTACAGTAAACATTTCCTGTTTGGCTAGATGGCGAAAATGGCATCCTTTATATAAATACTTTTTCTATCACCATACTGCTTCACAAGTGAAATATTGTTATAATATATAGTATAATATTATAATATAAATAAGATATTAACTGTAATACATGTTATGCTTATAACAGAATAGAAAACGATGTTTCATTGCTTTAGCAAAACTAGTCTGCTTGAGTAGCAAATCATCCAGTGTTTTCAAAGCCATAGCAGTGGTGCTGGCTGGTGTCAGTGGAAACAGAACTATTTCTGGGCTTTAGGGTAAAACAGCAGTGTCTGGCACCAGTGGAAAGAAGGCCTCTTATTAAAGGCTTTTCGCGATGGAAAATATTTTCTTCTCTTTAACGTAGCCCGTGATAGACATGGTTCATCCTATCACAAGTGACTGCCTTGTTC
The DNA here is from genome assembly GCA_025399935.1 of Amblyopsis rosae. Taxonomy (NCBI): domain Eukaryota; kingdom Metazoa; phylum Chordata; class Actinopteri; order Percopsiformes; family Amblyopsidae; genus Amblyopsis; species Amblyopsis rosae. The sequence continues at coordinate 8,428 of JAODTR010005404.1, forward strand.
AAAACGTTTATATAAACAGCTTCCCAGATGGTTGTAATGTTGGGTACCGACCACTCACATTTGAATCAATACTGATCGATCTCGAGGTACTTAATGGTACCTTTCCTCAGTAGACTGCTTTACTCTCTGTAATTGATAAAAATATCCTTAAATGCTGCATTGCAAACTGCCTGACAGACTTTTTAGGTAGAAATGACATCTTATTGTATTAACACTGCCGCTATTGTCCAGATTGCTTCCTACCTTCCTACCTTAAGTAAGCAGAAGTTACAGGGTTAAATGCAAAACAAAGATGTATATATTGCTTCTATAAATTATGATTAGCCTGTTTGATCCTACCTGTGCTCAACACGGTGTGTGCCTTCATGGGATGGTACCTGGTTTCTGCTCCTCAAAGCTACCACTGCAAAAGAGTTCCTCCTCGCGCTCCTGACCTGGTTGTGTTTTTCTCTTTGCTGCGCGCTCCTGACTTGGTTGTGTTTTTCGATTTGCTGCGCATTCCTGACTTGGTTGTGTTTTTCGATTTGTATCGTGTTTGCACCTGTCGGCCACCGTACTATAGGCCTAAAAAAATCTCTGGAAATAAAAGTATCACATAACATTGATTAGCCTACATGCAGCACAGAACATAGCTTACAGTAAACATTAGTCAAATATTCAATATAAATAACTTTATAATTTACAATAGTTTATGATAGACACTAGCCCACTTCCCTAAACTATTCTAGGATGGCTTACATAGAAATACCATAAGATACAACTTATTGCTGTAGACTACCTCCTCTGAGAAAAACTATGTAATACAGTCTGTGATTGTACAGGTCATTGTGAAAGGTACAAATTATAGGCTACAGGCATAATACACTAACCTAATAAAAGTTTGGTAGTCTATCATTGACAACGCTTAATATCGAGCCCTGCTTGAATTATAGTCTCATTTGGACTCGGACTTGACTTGGACTCGGAACCTCTGGACACGGTCTTGACTAGGAATGTCCTAGTCTTGAACTTGTCTCGACAAAGGTGGTCTTGACTACAGCCCTGCCTTGAAATGTAATGAATACTACCGGTAGCTACTTCAACTACCTTCAGCCTACTAGACTAGGACACAGCAAAAATAACGTAGCATTTTCATAGCAAATTCTGTAACAAATTCTGTAACATAGAAAAGTACTGCTGATGTAATGTGTTGACTGGATTCTGGATGTAATGTAATCTTGCTCCCATAGTATTGTTCTCTCTGTTATTCGCTACTCTCTACTGGCTATCAGGTACCAACATTTGGTAGTGACTGATTTTTACCTGAATACTTGGTAGTACTGAAGTCATGTGGTCAGTACTCTTAAAAGTACAGAGTATTGTACCAAACCCTAGATGGTTGTGTATAAAAAAGTTAACCACAATGTGCCTTTAATGTGTAGTACCACTGCCAGAGGCAGGACCTTTATTTGACGTACTACAGAAACGGAAAAAGAGAAGTACGTAAGCTATGAACAGATATGAGATGATGTGCGACGGTGGAAAATAAACTACAAATTAAACTCCCAGACAACTGCATCGACCTGCCATTTTTGGAATAAGCAGTCAGTAGCAACATGGTGTCAGGGTAAGTAGTAGACTATGAACCTTTCTTGAAAAAGAAAATTATTTAAATATATAAAAATGATGGCTTTCAGTGTCCCGACCCAGAGAATAGATTGGGATTCATCCAATTTAGCAAAAGCATGGCGACGGTTCAAACAGCATGCCAAGCTCATGTTCATGGGCTTGCTCAAAATGAAAACATAGGAAGTGAAATGCAGTTTTCCCCTGCTGTGGAATGGGGACAAACAATGAGACATACACTCATCATACCTCACGCCGAAAGCTAACCCTATATTCGCCAGATACAATTTCCACGAGAAGATGCAGGAGAGTGGTGAGTCATTCGAGCACTTTGTAACGGATCTTAAATTGCTCGTTAAAGACTGTGGCTATGCTAATAGTGAGGAAATGGTCAGGGCCTAATTCACCTAGAGTACGAGAAAAGCTATTTAGCCAAGGGCCGGAGCAAACGCTGGATAAGGCAATTGATTTAGCCCGCTCGTACGAGCTATCGCAAGTGCAACTGAAAGCTATGGCTAATGACAGCCACGTAGTGCACACAGCACTATGCAAAACCAGCAAGCCAGGCACAGCAAGGCCCCAGAGAACCCCAAAACAACATATATACTTCAAAATAACAAAGCCTGTAGTGCGTGTGAGGGACACCATAATATGCTAACCGAATGCCCAGCAAAAGGGAAACTGTTTAAAGTGTTGAAAATACAACCACGTCGCAAGACCATGTGAATCAAAGCAAAACAAGACACAGAGAAGTGCACACTGTTGAACAGGTGATGAGGAAAGTGCCTATGCTGACAGAACTGTGACAACACTGGAGCACAAACAAGCATGATAATTGCAAAAGACTTCAATAGAATCATGCCTGGCACACCACTAATGACTATGGGTGGCATTCACTGAAAGTGACAGTTACTGTAACCTAGTAGCCAAATATAAAGACAAGTCAACCACCCAGATGCTCCACGTTGTGGAGTGCTGTGCAACTGTCCACCCATTCTAAGTTGCGGTGCATGTAAACATCTGGGACTCATCGGGTTGATATATGCAGACAGCGAGAGAAAAAGCAACACCCAGCCAGTCAACATACTGAGCGACAATTCAGTTCAATTCATGTTTTCATCTGAGAGTTCCAGGGTGAGTGCAGCTTCAGAATAGACCCCAATGTAACACTAGTAGTATGCCCGCCACGAAGGGTCCATTTTCCCAATGCGAAAGCTTAAAGACAGTTGGAGAGCATGGAGAAGCACGACATAATCTGCAAAGTGACTGAGCCCACCCAGTGGGTTAATGTCCTGGTAACATGTGAAAAGCCAAAAACACACAAGCTCCGAATATGCCTATATCCACGTCCCGTAAACAAAGATATAATTAAGCCATATCACCAATTGCCATA
>JAODTR010005405.1:0-11425 GCA_025399935.1 Amblyopsis rosae
GGTCCCTTGCTGAAGCTGCTGCCCCCGCGACCCGACTCCGGATAAGCGGATGAAGATGGATGGATGGATGGATGAATCAGTTTCTCTGGTTTTATATTGTATGCAATTGCTTTATAGCTAATATTTCACTTTTGATAAGTAATATTGTTGCCTTGAATAAGTTGTGGATAAGTTGTCTTCAGTGCAACTGAAGAAATACAACATTTTACTTCATTTGAACATGGGATTGCAACAAAGTGACATAGGCTAAAGTCAGGATGATTAACTTGATTGTTAAAAGTGCATTTAAATTCCCTTTTCTAATTCCTTTCTACCAGTTCAATTTCCTTTAAAATGCTCTATGTAATAGTATAGGTGTTAAAGTGCCCAGCACTGAAGGTGAACATGTAAACATAAACACAATTAATTGTTTTCCTTCATTTCCAAAGGTGTGATTTGGGGAAGGATAAACAAAAGGTGACCTGTGTAGGTGTTGCAGAACATCTGAGTTAAAATACAAGCTTGTGTGGGAAACTGTTACATTTGAAGACTCAAAGTGTCAAAGAGGAAACTGCATTGCAAAATCTCACGCTACAAAAATACCTCAAGCAAGACTGCCTGAAAGCAGCTTCTGATGACATGCGATAAAATCTAATACAATATACAGTACTGCATTTAAAGTGCAACAACTACTCATTTTCAGTTGTTGTTGCCCATGGTTCCATCTATTGCATCCTAACCGTCATGGAACGATTAGAATCCTCCCCTCTATGGTTCCGTCTCACAGATCCTACCAATGCTTTTTTGCACAATTTATTTTAGGGACAATTTTGCTTAACCTGGTGTTGACCTAAATATAATTTAGCAAGATATAGGGCTGGACAATATATCCGGTATATACACCGGTCTATTGGAATTCTTTCAAAAGAGATATAAAATTAGACAATATCTTTTATATCGATAGTTATATTATGCGTTTATTAATTACTTTTTCGATTTGTTTGTATCATGCCTATCAACCCTCCATGCCTGCACAGAGTGTCAAAGGGGCGGAGACACCAGACATCAGCTAATGTCGCTAAAAATAAAAAATGTCACATTTCCAGTTTTTTCTCTATGCCTGAAGATTTAGCCCACTTTATAGAAAATACCGATATATATTAATATTATATTATATATATTATATATTAATACCCTTAATATATCGGGATATTATTTTTGGTCCATATCGCCCAGCCCTAATGAGTAGTGAAGGGGTTGTGCTTTTGGGCCTGGCCTGCCCTATGAAACTGTAATGTAAATAACGGCTATGCCTACATAAATAAACTGAATTGAATATAGTATATACAGTACTGAGACAACATTGTTATACAGTATACTGTATACAGTAAAAGGCATTATGCAATAATGCATATTCATAAAATACTGGATACATACAGTATATTTTGTGTACTGTACAGTATATCGTGAGAGAATCTGAAAGTTTCTTGAAAAGCTGCTTAATATAGTACAGCATAGTAGAGGCCTTCACCTGTCTTCCAAGGAAGCAGCAGGTTCAATGGCCTAGGTGCGCAATACTATTGCCAGCGCCCCAGAAAATGTATAGGCAACTTTCTTATACTTTTACTTGCTTGCAAATCTCACCATGGTCCGTGATAGGATTTACAAATTGAAACATTGAATAGGTCCAGCCTTGGCTTCCGTTGGCAAATCTTATTATTTTTATATTAACTAAAATCTTACCGAAATAAACTTGCTTTTTTAAAATCATTTGACAGCAGTGTGAATGGGGGAACCTGTGCGTTCCTCAGCAAACTTTTCTGCACTATTCCTTTACTATTGATAGTAACATGGCATAACCTGTTGCGACACAATTTTAAGGTTCTGTTTATTCTTTCGGTACTCAATGGATCTTTTGGTATGGCTCTGATAAAAAAATAAAAAATCCACAGTGCTTTTCAGGTACGGGTCTGTTCGCTGTCAGGTCTGTTCAGAACAGATCTCAATTTATGGGTTTTTAATTTATGCAAATTGGGTCGGGTGAAAAACTCGTTAATTTAGCTAGACATCCTGTACAGTGTCTCTGCTCAGGTAGAGGGAATAAAGCTATCATGCTTTGTCAAACTATTAGCCAGCTAAATCCCGATCAAAGCATTTAACTATTCAATCACCAGAAATCTAAATTATTACTAACATGGCATACTGATAATTAGAATTAATACTGTAGATATGAATCACGCATATCTACAAAATGTAATTAGTATGCTGTTCCAATTTGGAGCATTGAATATCAAGATTAGATTATAAAAAGCAAAATAAGGCTCATCATTGGCAAACCACCATTAATAACATGAAGAGAAGAGCAGCCATGCATGTAATCTCTTTATCCAGTCATAAGTCCCAGAAAATGTGCTGAAGGCGGTAGAGCAGGTGAAACACGACATATTAATTACACTGGTGTACTTAACACCTCGCCAACTGTTGGCAGCTCAAGCTCAAGAGTTAACCGTCAAAAACACAGACATGCACACCAGTGTATCAGCGCCCTGCAACGGGATCCACTCTCAGATACACTTTCATTTCCAATGAATATAAAGTCAAGTGAAGCCTATGTGAAATTCTCAGCTCCCTTCTCAAAGGGCTTCAAAGAACAGTGGAAAACACTACAGAGAAAATAGCTGAAAATAAACGTGCATATGGGTACCAATGGACAGTACCATTACATTACAGCCATTACAGTACATTACACATAGATGGTAGACTACTAGCCTAGATGAAGGCAATAAAATACAGCCTCCAGTTAGCTGTAAGTCACCCTGGCTCTAAAACAAGCAGCTGTATTTCCAACCTAAGTGCAACGTTGAAATGAGGCAGAAGAAAGCCATCGCACAATGTCCTCTCTTGGTGGACATTTACTGTGAAACGGCATAAACATTTAAAATGCGTTGCCAATGTACTGGATTAAAGCTCTGAACCAAACAAAGGCACAGTGCAAAAGCTGCACGGAATGCTCAGCAGCAAGTGGCGAAGGCAGAGATCTTTCTTCGCTGTTTGTCATTTTTTAATGAGACGTCAGGTGAAAATGTCACCAAAATATATAGTGCCTGCTTAGTCTCACACACACACGCTTGGTAACAGCCACAAATCAGTTCCCACATCAAAATAGTCCGTATTTTGTGAAGTATCTGCATCATTCAATCACCCTAATTGTCTAATCTGTCTCTGAAGATTGTATGCAGTGCTTTGCTTTTAATGATAAAGACAAAAGACAGAAGCCAGACCCACTTCTAAAATGCGACTCTGCTATTCATTTCCACGTGTATTCGTTTTAATTGGAACATTATCATATGGAGCATCTGAGGACACTAAAGAGACAAATGTACTAGTTTAGAGTATTATGTCTGCATTGCTATGAATGAATGGGGACACAATTACCGTGGAAAGCCTAGTGCTGGAATTAATTGCCTAACGTCACAGTTTGTACTAAGGCTGAAACAGCAGGGAGTAACAGAGTAAGAGAGTAACAGACGGTAAAGGTATAAGATACAGTAACAAACGGTAAAGGTATAAACTACAGTAACAGACGGTAAAGGTATAAGATACAGTAACAGACGGTAAAGGTATAAACTACAGCAACAGACGGTAAAGGTATAAGATACAGCAACAGACGGTAAAGGTATAAACTACAGTAACAGACAGTAAAGGTATAAGATACAGTAACAGAGGGTAAAGGTATAAACTACAGTAACAGATGGTAAAGGTATAAGCTATAGCTACCGTGAGAAGCGGTACACCACATCGTACTGTACGTTAGTAGGGAAAAACTATTCACTCCAACTATTCACACAACTATCCAACCCATGTCAGCCATGGTATATTTGCATAGTTAGTGTTTGGCCTCCAATCATCCCTCGGTTGCTCCCAGGAGCTACTTCAAGCAAAGGCTGAATCACTTACATCAAAATGTAATAGCGATTAATGAGGTAGAGAATAATATTATACCTCAAACTTTTCCTTTGAGTTATAATCTCACTTGTGGGTAGGCTACTGCTTGTCTTGTTGGTTCAACTGATAAAACACAAAGCCGCTTTTCACATCCCCCCTTGTGGAAACATTTCTTTTCATTATGATTAGTATGCCCATCTTGCCCAGCCATGTGCGTCTACGCAGATATGACCAGTAATGAACTTTAGACTGTCTTCCTAATTGCTGGCATCCATTTATAGAACCTATAAACCAACATGATATCCCTCGACCGGCTGTCGGTTAGCGTGAGCGCGGCAGGTACAGTAAATATGAGACCGTAAGGGCTTACACCACAGCTCTTTGAAAGTAATTACGATGCAGTGATAGTTGATCTCTCTGCTGCCTCTCCATTACAGAGTATTCAACATGTAATCCAGATAATCCACCTTGCAAATCATTTTCATTTTGCTCATACATCTGATTGGGTATGATTTAATATAGCCCAAAGAGAGCTGGACAGTGTTCTCGCTGTATTACTGAGCATTGGTGTGCATTGCAATAAACATAATCAAGAAATGGCTAACACTGCCATGCGGCAGTGTAAAATTTAAATCGCAAGATAAATGTGTAATGCTAAAGGTGCAGTCCCATCACCTTTGAATGAATGGTTATATTGTGATTAAATAGACACAAACAGTGCCCAAAACACCGATACTATAGGTGTTGAAGAGTGGCGACTAGATTTATCCCCCATAAATCGCCACAGAGGCACATATATGCATAACAGCAGAGTGTGATCGGCTTTCTGCAGACACAGAGTCACAGATCACCGGGAAGCTGTGAAGCTGTACTGTGCATCCCTGAACTTAGCTCTAACAGGAACACCTGCTGGCATTACAGTATATGGTACATCGTAAATAAGACAAGCAAGCACCCACACACGCGGGCAGAAACAAATAGACTGCAACATGCACAGCCTAAGAACTATTAGCATTTAATCAATAGCATGTTGTTACCAAAAAAAAACTACAATATACTACACATGTGCGCGCACACCAACAGAAAAACATACAAGACGACGCACAACACACACACACACACGTGTGAAAACAGATGCAAACCCACACACAGACATGCACAGGCAGAAGGCGAGAATTGGTTCATTGTCTCTCTACTTCCTGGGTATGAAGCCGGTGGAGAGCAGAGATTTGTAGAGAATCAGCCTTCACTCTGACACTCCAATCAGAAAATCACAGAGGAACCGAGGGGTCGGGTGAGGGGGTGGTGTGGGGGGTGAGGATACTATTGAGCATGAGGACACTAAAGAGCATGTAGGAAACCTGTCGTTCATTCTGTACAGAGTTAGCGGTCGCTCTCGACAGGTAAAAGGCATAATAGGTATTAGTTGTGCGCAATAAAAACGATACAGATGTACCCCCATAAATAGACACTTCATCAAATTGTTAAACCGTTTCACTTGAAAGCATTCCGCCAGGTAAGCGCACTTCAAATATGCAAAGTTCGGCTGCACGAAGAAACCTAAAGTGTAATCGGATCTTCCTCCCTACAAAGTAAACAGCCTATCATATCTACAGATAACGGAGAGAGACACGCAAGCGACACACGAACAGCCAATAAGATGTACTGATGTTTTCACCATCGACATGTGACACAACAGCATAGCAAAGTGAGATAATAAGTGCAGATGCTGAGATGTTGACAAAAAAACTAAAAAATATTAGCCTGTATAGCAGATATTTATACATACTATTTTTAGCCGCTTTCACCCTTTGGAGTAGCTAACACAGTCAGTCAGTCACTTCCGCTTGTGTGAGAGTGTTTTTCTGTTTTTCATTGATTAAAATTAACTATGTTCAGTGGTGTGATCCATACGGAACCCCCCAACCACACTTGCATGTCAACCCCAGATTAATTGCAGTTTAACCATCATAGCGTGAAAAAAATGTTTTACTGCCTCTGCTTATTCTCCATTACTGAGAGAAACTAATGAAAACATTACACGTTTTGGTATTTCTGGTTTAAAAAATGAAAATCAACTTACCATAAGTGCATGGACCCCGTAATCACAACCTCTGGTTTTAATAAAGAACATGGACCTTGTCCACCTCCTGGTTGGAGCCAGGCTGCTGTCGTTAAAAAGGTGGAGTCAGGGATTCTGGAGGACTGTTGATATTTCTACTAGATCAAAACTAAAACACCTCTCTCTTCAATGCCCATTCACATTGGATACAGCACAGTCACGTCGATGTTAGGAGGATACCAGGATAGCACTGACCAAATGTGAACATTGGGGGGAGGGGGGTGGTTGTGCATTTTTGTGGATATGACTTTACAGAACGCAAATTATAAATACATGTTTGATAGCCTATTTGTGGAATTTTGTGAGAAATTTTTATTTTAAATTAAGAGATATTTGTGGATTTGTTTTTCAACAGATGTCGGAGATACTAATTGGACATAATTCCGTCAATGTGCAAAACATATTTCAAATTGCTCTGTATTTTTTGGTGGATATGCTTTTAGTCACAAATATTAGTACATGCAATACAAGTACATGTTTGTGGATAGAAAAATTTTTGTATCATGACACACATTTGTGGATCGTCTATGGGTTACAAATAATAGAGTAAGACTAAGATTAAAACCTTACTTGGAATACCTTTAATAAAAAGGCACAGGCACTGAGCAGAGAGTTGAGTTAATTCAGAAGACAGACTGGCTGAAGCAATGGAGGGTTTGCTAGCTTATCTTATATTTGTTGTTCCTGAGAGGCAGGAGATGGATAATGTCCTCAATCTTTACTGCCTCCCTTCCAACAGTAATAGGGCGTTTAAACATACACGGTTGTGGCTGTTGTAAAAGTTCCCCGTTTTAATAAGATTTCCAGCAGGTAAGGGTTTGTTTTGAATACTCAATTTACTGCTTCAACAACAAGAGGAGCTGTTAATTAAAAATTGATTAAGCATTATTCCCCAGTCAGCTGTCAAAGTCACATGGAATATTCCACTGAAGCACTAGGTTTACGCCCCTTACATACTGGATACGTAGTTGTGTACCGTTTGGCAGGAATTTCATTAATTTCCTATGGAGCGTGGCGCAGCGTAGAGCTTGCAATACTGCGTTGCGTATGCAGGTGCGCCAGGTGAAAGGCTACGCAGGCGTTGAAAGAATTTGAAATAAAACGCATGCATAAACGTGACGTGAAAATATAGATGTGTGGCTCAGGGAAAATACGCATCCAGTATGTAAGGTGTGTTACGCTATATTATTCTGCTACGCTAACTGATGTCAATTTAAACCAAAAATAAATCACTTAAAAATATCAAATCAGTAAATATTTATATTAACATACTGTAATTGAATCAATGTATTAAAATTATTCAGCTTTCAATTAAAACTAGCTAAATACTTATTTTCACATTATATACACACACAGGTAATAGGCCTTGGCTAATACCTGCATCTAATCCTGAATGGAATTAAATCAGTTTTGTCTAGCCCTGTAAAAAACACACACACACACACACACACACACACACACACACGTGTGAGTGCTTAATTCCCTAAAGTCTACAGGCCTCATTAGAAAGAAAAGGTCCCTCCTAACAAGGGACATCGAGATGCTGCTTCAGCACTCACTGTTTCAACTACTTATCAAAAAGTATTCGCTCCTCGCAAGATAATAAGCATAAATGTAGAACAGGGACTTCATGCTTGGCTGAATATTTCAGGTCCAAATTGGGCCAGCTCACCTATCTTTTTCAAGGACAGTTCTGCAACTCTTAAATAGATGCAATTTGGAGATACACTTTAAAAATAGCTTTTTTTTGTTTTGTTATAATATAAAGCATTAGCCTAGTCTGTAGATTCAGTTTCAAATTATTTCATAAATATTGTACCTTCCAGGAAGGACGTCCATGATATTTCCATATGTAGTTAACACAAATGCCATTCATTACGTTAACACAATATGGGTTTTGTGGCCACTGTGAAAGAAGGAAGGAAGAAGGAACTAGGTGACTATCGGCAAAACTCACAACCCCATATTGTTAGACAAAGATGATGCTATCTTTTTAGTACGCCACTCCATTTACAACTTGATTGCTGGTATACACTAACCCTGGCATGTATCTGGCACTAGCTTGGCATCCATTCAGAATAATACTGTTCACAGGGGAATAAACATTTTAAAATATAGGTAGCAACACACACACACTGCTATGCGTGCAGTTACAGGTATACTGTGCACGTGGGGTCAGGAATGCTCAGTTTAATGAAATGACAACAACTTACAAACATCGTCTTAACTAGAAATATTATGGGTCGAAGGTGCGTGCACACGCACTGTCTGAAGCCCTACAGGGGTGTGGACTGACCTCTACAAAGGGATCCCTGTCTCAGAAATCTCCATTGCGGTGTTAATGTTAGCTACAGTGCTACGATGAGTGGCTCTGTTGCTTGTAATTAACACCCAACAGCACACAGAAGCCCAGACATTTAGCTTAAACACTTTCCTCTGTTTCCATTAGACAGGAAATGCACACAGACCCTCACACGTGCACACACACACACACACACACACACACCAACCTATAAAATGCACACACGATATATACGCACGCAAAAACCGGTCTACAGTACAAACACACAGAAATACACGGACACACGCACGCAACACGCACAAGCCCAAAGGTTCTGTTGCAGTGTGTTATCCCACTAATGCTTGTGGGAAGCTGAACTGATACATTCTGTGCTGAGCCCAATTAGAGAGAAGACACGGAGGCCGGGACGCCGTACAGGCCTCAGAAATCCCAACAGATCCACAGTGGTGCTATATTATACCATGCAGAAAGAAACACGCCATACCATGGAAAATATATTGCTGCAAGCCATGCCATATGTGGAAAATATACAGCTCCATTACTGTAGAAAGCGATAAATAGAATTAAATATGTAGTTGAAAAATTATTCCAACAGCGGTTCATGGGTAAAAGAAATGGTTTTAATCCATTGTAGGGTATGCTTTTAGCAGGATTTATTAATACACCATGCAACAATTCCCCTACAACCCATACATTAGTTCAGAAAAACTAAAAACTAGGTTTAGTTTTCCTGATGCTAAAAGTTAGTTTTATGCCGAATTGAAGTCTGCAAACTCTCTTTCTACCTATTTAAATAAATGCCGCATTGGCTGTTGACACCAGCTGCAGTTTTACAGTGATGATTCCGTCTACTGCTATTCACGTCAAGTCATTCAATTTGCAATTCATTTTCATACCATGGTGTCTGAGTGTGAAATAAAAATAGTAGTAGTGGCACACAGGAGAGTTTAAGCTCTTCTCCTGGCCCACGTTGTCCACACACACACAGTTTGGTTTTGAAGAGACTGTGATTTTATTGACGATGCCGGTGTCACCAGCCAAACTGGTTTGATGACCACACCATCAAGTCAAGTCCGTCTTGGCTACCCTGACAGAGGGATGAAAAATTATGAAGAGCATATTGACTTCCTGCGGCTTCACCCCACACAGCCTCACCCACAGGCAGCGCACCCCCTCGGCTTCATAGCGCTAAACCCAATCTGAGCCATGCCCAATTATTTCACTTCTCTAGGTTGCCATAGCTACAGCCTGCCTCCTAGCCTGTGCTTTGGTACGGATGAGACTTTGCGTGTGCGCGCATGCGCGTCCGTGCGGGCACGCTCGTGTGTCCGTGCGGGCACGCTTGTGTGTCTGTGCGTGCGTGCATGAGTGGATTGACTTCTCTAACCCTTACCAGATGGGGTCTTCACACTTCATATCTGTCACCCTCACCCACGATCGCGCACACACACACAGGTGTAATCCACTGAGGCGGGTGTCGTACCAGACGGTATGCTAACTGTGACCCAGCAGAGCGTTTCTCTGTTCAGCCAAGGCCCTACGACTCTCTCAGTTAACATGGACAATCGCTCCTTTAAAACCCTGTAAGACCTGAGGAGATAAATATACAACATCTCTCAGCTCTCCAATATACACATTTACAAATGTTTCTTTTTTTAAAAAAAATTATATTTACTATCAATGGCAAGACAATATAACCTATTGGCTATGTAAATGTAGTCTTAAAATTTTAAATACAAATTTGCAAATGTGTTTTTTGGAGTGGCAAGTAATGTCTTCTTTGGACTAAAATGGGTCTTCCAGGGTTAAGGCCGAATCTGTGCACATTACACATGTATTCAAAAATACCATAGGTCAATAGTCTCAATTCAGAAAATGCAGCGTTCCAAATAAATACATCATCTTTTGTATTATAAATTGTGGCTCTTCCCCACATGCCATGCTGCAAATTGAAACTGACTGCTCTTTCAGATAAGATGTGACATTAACCTATGTGTTTCACGGTTATGACAAGTCTGTAAGCCCTGTGAACCCCCTGTTCTGAGGCCGGCAGTGTCGGTGTGTTTTTGCCTGTGTGAAGCGTGGCGAATTTCAAGCGTCATTTTTATGAACTAGCTCATTATCTTAAAAGAAGTCGCCTGGTATGAAAGAAAGAAAACAAAATGCCATGGGAAATCTGTTTCACTGTTGTGCTGTGAAGCACAGCGGTGAATGTCAACAGGATGTCATGTCTTTTTTTCCTGCTCTCATACTCTTAACTAGACTACAGTTAGCCTAGGCAGACTGACAGGACGGGAATTGAACCCACAACATTTCAGCTGAAAGTCAACCACCCTAACCATTTAAAAAACACGTCCCCTCAACACACACACACACTAATTATTATAAAATATATATATATATATTGCACGCCGCTAATCAACGCGTCCAGACGCGTCAACCTGTCCAGAACCCCACCCCCCACCCCACACAACTGCCTGCCTCCGTTTGAAGAATAAGGTGGCTACAATAAAATGTTAGCCTACAGTTAGCACGTCCGCTGGCTCGCGGGCTAAGCACACTTTCAGGAGATAAAACGACGTGTAGCGGCCGCTATCTTTTACCTAACCGACATGAAGTAAATACACACACATTGACATCTCCATTTACACACTGTGTGCGATATTACCCACCACTCCTCCGATAGCCTGGCTGGACCCACCGAGCCTGGCCGGGCTGGCACGGACCAATCACAGCCCCTCCGGACACATCAGGTGCTGGACGGGGAGTGGGGAGGGTTGCTGATTTAGAAATCAGACTCCAGATTTCTTTTCAGCGGATTACGGCCGCAGAGTGTGAGTACAGCGAGCTGAGTGTGTGAGAAAGAGAGAGAGAGAGAGAGAAAGAGAGACCGACCAAGTAAGAAGGAAGGATGAGAGTGGGGGGTCCCCAGAGATTCTCTCAGCCTTCTGCTGCTTCTGTAAACAGGGCAGGGGACCAGGAGCTGACAGAGATGAATCTATGTCTGTGTGTGTGTGTGTGTGTGTGTGTGTGTGTGTGTGTGTGTGTGTGTGTGTGTGTGTGTGTGTGTGTGTGTG
>JAODTR010005406.1:0-11424 GCA_025399935.1 Amblyopsis rosae
TTACCAACCCCCCCCCCCCCCCCCCCCCTCTCTCTCTCTCACACACACACTCACAGTGACAGCCACAGAAAATAAACAGTTTAAAGGTGTAATGTGTAAACAGGCACCAGAGGCAGTAAGTCCCTTGGCTGAGAGGGAATGCATTGCACACCCAATAAGGTACATGACTGGACAGAGCAAGTATGCACATGCAAGCTGAGCACCAGGCAGAGCTCAGGCTCATTGTGGCCCCCTTGTGACCAAAATAATTATACAGGAGTAGTCAGAGTGCTCTACAACAGCAAAGGTATTTGTGACACTGTAGTGATTTGAGGATTTATAGGATTTAGGATTACAGTGGACTTTGCACCGTCTGAGCCAGCAACTAAACAACTCCCATTGTTTTTGCAGTTAGTCTACTCTATAACTGAGAATCATAGGAGCATGATACATTGTGGGAGGGGTTGGATAACACCAATACAGGATAGTGCAGGGTAAAATAGAGGTCTGAAGAATGAGAAGAAAAGGATTGTGGGTAGGCCTATGGTGATGACTATCACACTGGGTTCAGATACCAGTCACCCCTGGGTCAGACAGGCTGGGAATAGAGATGTACGAGCAAGACCTACTTAACTGTTAATACTGGCTTCACGGCTAACAGCAGGTTCTACGCTTGTGTTATGTCGTGTTTGTTCAGTCTGAATATATTATATCACTCCAGACTGTCAGGGAGAACATAATAAAGAATAACATCCCTTCTTTTGTCCAAGTTTCAGGACCAAACTGCCAACATCTACAGAAAGAAAGATTTGATGTTTGATTGGTTATTTGTTCGATGTTAGTTCAAGTTTCAAGCTTAAACTTGAAACTTGAACAAAAGAAGAGATTTTGATTTCTTCACTTGCTACTTCACAAAAGATCGCACATTACAACCAGATGAATGAACACCTTTTTTTTCGACCATACTTTTCAAATGGCCAAATATGTTTTCCCTCCAAATTCTTGAATTAAATAATCTTGTATTTAATTCTGCAGCTTCCATTTGTCCTTCTTTTTATCTCCCACTCTATAACATCTCTTTCCTTTTTGCTAATATTGCTTCCTCTCCCTAAGGACATTTCCTCCTCATTTACGGTCTCCTTTCGATCTTAATTTACTACTTTTCTCTGCCAGATTTCCCCACGCACTTTCTCCTTCGCCCTTTCTCTGTACTGCATAGCAGTGTGTGTGCGTGTGTGTGTGTGTGTGTGTGTGCGTGTGTGTGTGCGTGCCGTGCGTGCGAGAGAGAGGTGAAAGAGAAATAGTGAAATAGAAGGCTAGCTTGTTAGCATCAGCCATTGAATCCAATGGGGCATGGCTAATGGTGTGCTCACCGTTGAATGTCCATTCAATAAGAAGAAGAAGAAAGTGAAAAGTAATACACTGGAGTACCTCTCTGAGGTTGGAGGAGACATTGAGGGGGGAGGGGGGCACACACTTATCTAATGAAATCCATCATTTTAAAGTGTGTGTGTGCGCGCACACTACACCAAAAAATGTCATTAGGGAGAATGAATAGGAAGGCTGTTAACACACACACAATCATTTAAATTTGACTAATAAAGTATGTTCTGTGATGAGGAACCTCACTGGCTATAGGGAGGAGAGCGAGAGAGAGAGAGAGAGAGAGAGAGAGAGAGAGAGAGAGAGAGAGAAAGAGAGAGAGAAAGAGAGAAGTAGAAGAGTAGAAATATGAGTGTAGGCAAGGGATCGGATGTGCGGAAGGGTATTTAGTCTTAGTGGGTGTTTGTGTGTGTGTGACCCTGACTGGAGGGCATCCAGAGTATCACAGCACACCTGCTGACTACACAGTCTACAGCTCGTACACACACACACCCACACGCATACCCACACACACACACATACTTACACCCACACATCAGCGAGACAGGTTACCAGGAGTGAAATTAATCATCGTTCTTTGTCGCACCGCTGCTCTCACAACACGAGGCTTGCCCCAGGTGATGATCACACACACACACACACACACACACACACACACATGCACACACAGCCACACATGCACACACAGCCACACAGACTGACAGCTGGTCAGTGACAGCATGCGACCACAGAAGCTGTTATCGACAAACAGTAGCACGGCCTGAGTAAGAAAAAACTATATTGCTGAGGTTTGGTCAAGTAGCACATAATATATTCTATTGTTCCCCAAAGGAATATCTCTAGGAATGGAAATGTTCACGTGGACTACATTGTGCGATGCTAGAGAACACCAGAAAGCCTTTCTAACATATGAGGACAGCTACATTTCTTAAAGGTGAAGCCATTAAAGCTATATACTGTATTGATATATGGGTTGTCAACACAAGTTAAGCATATCTTAGTTTCTCAGCCAAGCTTCAAAGATAGCTGAGAAAACAAAATCATGTCCGACGATACATACTACATAGAGAAATGCAATTAAGACGCTAAAGAGAAATGTTAACAATTATAAAGTAGGCTGCACCAGGAGAATTTAATTTGCCGTTTTGGCTAACATAAATGTTCCAGAATGTAATTGCCACAGTAACCCACAAAGTGCAGTACAGTCGTAACCGTATTTCAACGCTGGAAAACCAAGACACACAGACATTCGGAACATCATTCCTTTCATTTCATTTTTTGCTTGACACGTCTGATGTTGTGTGAAGGGGGAAAAGGCATGTCTTCTTCTCTCTCTGTGAGGGTTTATTTGGTAAGGAGAGCATCTTTGGTCTAAGCAGAGGCTGCGGAGAGCTCCGACATGGCGCGCTATCCTTCTTTGCTCTGTTCCTCGGCAGGGAGGACGGGCTGCTCGATGACACATCATAATTCAGAGACACTAACAAGACGAGATCTCTGCATTCAAGTCAGGGAAAGACAGGAGCATGCAGATACTGGAAGCGCACTGCGATACTGACTCACGCACACACTTCCTTTTATTCGTCGGAGGCATATCTGAACCCCTCTAGTCACAGTGACAGGCAGAGCACAACACTTTTTCTACTGTCACCCACAGTGTGTGTGTGTGTGTGTGTTTGTCTATTTAATCTTTCATAAGCATGACGTTGTAATTCCATTACCAACCACACAAACACGCACAATATTTAGCTGCCTGTAGCTGTCGTTTTGTTGTGTCTGTCTGTTATGTTCAGCCCAGCTCTTTGTCTCTCTCTCGTTTCTCTCTCTCCATCTCTCCGTCTCTCTCTTTCTTCACCCCACATTATCCCAGCCCTCTGTGCACCTCCTCTAGCCTTCTTTCTGTCGCTGTGTGCCAACCCAGGAGTGCTCTCGACATAACTAGGTCTGCCTGTATGCATGCTAAATCAGCACTTCTCCGCTGCCCTCCTTGAGGGCCATCTGCACAGTCCGTCCGAAGTTAATGAGACGTACTGGCTGCCGATACAAGGGTATGCGCATGCGGGGGGAATCGTCCGTGAGTTTAGCCTCCGCTAAGGTCACTAGCAAGCCAGAGCTCTCAGCGTCTGTTCATTGGCCAAGCAGTGTCACTGTCAAAGTGCTGTGGCCACAGCAATAGTGAACACGGTCGTTACGAATGCTAGGCTATTGAAACACTGAGTCATTATAAACGCTAGCCTTTTAGAAACGATACCTCATTAATGCCAGCTCATTGGAAATGTTACCTTTGTATGATTGCTAGCTCGTTATCAATGCTACGCCAACACTGGCTCATTGCGGACACTAGCTAATTACAAATGTTTGTTCATTACAAAAGCAGCTCATGATGAATGTTAGCCCATTGTTGGGTTTTGGAAGGTGATTTTGACAATTTCGCTTCATGGGAACTACCATAGGTTTTTCCAACTAAAAGGAATATAACCAAAAGTCATCTAAGGTTAAGAACATACTTTATATAGTTATTTGTGTAATATAATATGAATGACTCAAATTTCAATATATTTCAGTAAGCACTGCAGATGCACTCTCAGGAGGTAAGATTCAGTCTCATGTGGAGTCTGTACATTTGAATTGGAACCGGTCAATATACCTTGTCAGAAATAGAACCAGAGGAAGAGAAACAGAAACACTGACACAAATATACATCCCTGCTAAAAGGTGATCAAACCATTGTGCCAAAAGCATCTTGTGAAGACTAGCTACAAAGTACTCAAGACAGCGAATTTCACCTTGACATCTGCACAGAGGGTCAACATGATAGGGAGAATTGATTCTCGCACTAAAATAAAACTACGTAAAGACCCCAAGCTATTGTTTTCACACTCACACAATATAATAGTTTTATCTCGACAGCTCGGAGATGAGGACAAGCGAGGACACATTTTCATACCTTCAGCTGCACAGGCGTGTGTGTGTGTGGTGGTATACAGTATGTATGCATGTCTGTGAATGTGTGTGCGTGCATGTGTGAGCGTTCTCTTCCTTCTATATACAATTTGGTTGGCTGTTACGTCAGCCAGATCCTTGGAGCTTTCATAGCAATTGTATTTCCCTCTTTCTCTTTAAATCCTTATTCCATCTCTACACAATATACGTAATGGAGAAGAATATGCCCGCGTTTAGCGCAAGCTAGGCCTATGTGCAGAACACATTGCTGTGTATGGTGTGTCTTGCAATGCGTGTGCACCAACCAGCTCAATCTGTGAATAGAGGGTAATTCTGGGCCATAAGCAAACCAAGCATACCATCGTAAGAAAGCCAAGAAACAGAAATTAATAGAACGTAGCTCTTGAGAACATAAATAACAAATAAACTGGGTAAGCAAGGACATGCACCTCCGAATGCCGCAGTCAGAGACCATGTGGGTCATTCCTACCTACGCTGTTCACTGCACGGTATCCAGACATCACACACACATTTTAGCAGACCTTCAGGTCAGCCTGAGTCAAGCAAACACCAGGGGAGAGCATATTCCATCACTGCCACTGCGCGTGTGAGACAGACAAACAGCGTCCTTTAAAAAAGGGACTACCATGCCCCATTAAAACAATGTGACACACAGTCGACAGAGCGAGGAGTCGTGGGACTTAGCAGGTAGCCTATAAATTATCAGCCCCTGGCACAAATGAAGGCATATAAAGTAAACAATGTCACACAGGTCGCAGGGTGGACGTCTTGTCTACTGACGCAATGACAGATGACTCTCTCTGTGCTGGCGAGATGCAATGAGGGACTGTAAAATAGGAATGGATTGAGAAAGAATATAAATGCATATGGACAGAGATGGATGCAGAGAGAGAGAGAGAGAGAGAGAGAGAGAGAGAGAGAGAAAGTATGAGCGCAACATATTATGGATGGTCTCACTTCAAAGACCACAGGCTTATCATAGCCAAACACCCAGCCAAACACAAGCCCACACACGCACACACACACACACACACACACTCATAAATACACCAATGCACATGCATGTGTGGTATTAAACTAGTGAATATAACTCACTTACTGGAGTGTGTTTGTGGTTTGTGTGTTCAGTGTGCATGTGTGTGTGTGTGTGTGTGTGCGTGTGTGTGCGTGTGTGTGTGTTGGTTCCATTTAAACGATTGAGGCCAACAAATGGGATTCCCGCTGGCCAGCAAAAAGGCAAATCCCTTCATCTATCTTCTAATCATTGGAAAGAGAAAGCACAAAAAGAATAACAAATGAAATACGGTGCCGTCCACAAGACATTTCTAAAACATAAATGCTCATAATTGAGCGTGTTTGGAGAGATAGAGAAGTACTACCTCTTAGGACTCATTCTTTACAATTGTTCTGTTTGGATCTGCTTCAGTTACAGGTATTTTATGTATGTGTTTACACATGCATTAGGACATAATATAGCTGAATGAAAAGCAACATATTGATTTTGTCCAGACATAAATGAAGAAGCTGCTGTTAAGCGTTAACATCAACAGATTAATGTATAGTGCATCAAGGTAACAAATTTGTCAAATAACACAATCGTTCATTCTCTTTATAATGTATAAAATTTATAAATGTTGTCTTCTAAATCTCAATCTCTGGCTCCCTTTCTATCCTTTCCTATGTTGTTTTTTGTGGTTGTGATCATGTCCTCAGTCGACGCAGACTACAATATACAAGTTATGGAAGCCCAGAGAAGACAAAACAGTGTTCAGTGGAGAGGAAATGGCTGATGCTACAGAAGAGAGTGATTAGCACCAGTACATGGATTCGCAGCAGCTGTTGTGATATAATAGTGTGATATCCTCCCCCCATGCCAAGGTGTAACAACAACTTGACCATATGATTGGTGTTTATATTATATTGGTAGAACGGCGTAGGCTATGTATTGCCAGTTCTCACTCCTATGTACTTTTTTTGGCATCATATGGTAAATCGGTTGTACTTCCAATGCTATAATCAATTAAAGATTTTCACATCTTATTCTTGTTTGCGGGTTGTACAGCTAAAGGCGCTAATCCATTGCAAAACTGCTAACCACTGAGTTTCTGTAGTCAAGATAAACATAATTTCCTATTTATTTAGTTTGTTCTCAAGTTGTGCATACTAATCTGTTCAAACTGTAGGGAGAAAGGGTAATAACATATATTAACACATACATATTCATACAGTGCATAATATATTATTTCACATTGTTCACAGAAGACTCATTGCCCCAATTCCTGCAAACCCCCACATCGTAGTGACGAGGATGAATAGACCATTACTGTAATCAGAAAAAAAGGCTACATTGGCTTGGCATTGTGGTATTATGCAACAATACAGTATGATAAAGTCTCCTAAGATAGCTAGCCAGGTCTAGTTACTACTGTAGCTGTAACCTTCAATATACTGCTATGATACATTATTATCCAGTACGTAAATAAAACTTTGACCTAAACCCACAAAAAAAGCCAATTTTCTAAACGTTTATAGTAAAACGATCAAAATGTCTATATAGTTTTGAATATTTTAATGTTCAAAGACTAATATTTTGTTTACATGCAGTCGTATAACAAGTGTTCAATTGAAACTTGCACGTGTGTGTGAGTGTGTATCAGAGACACACCACATGTCATGCTAACATGCAAACAGTTATTGCCTCTAAACACACTGTAGGTGCTTGCATGTTGCACATTGTATGCCTGTGTGTCAGTATGCACTTGCGCTTGTGTGTCGGTGTGTTTGCATCAGTGAGTGTGTGTGTCTATCCCCCTGTTCGGATGTGTAATTATAAAGGAAAGATGATAAGCTGTTCGCTCTCCTCCTGCGGGAGCTCACAGCTAATTATAGAGCCAGCGGAGCCTCAAATTGCCATTTAAAACAGCCATACGGTGGGAAGCAATAACACAGTCCCCTGGCACTGTCACCAGCATGGTACAGTATGTGTCTGGGTGCGGAGGGGACACTCTGGAGCGATGTAGGAGTACACAGCTCTTTTAATCCCTAGGGACATGTCACTTAATGTGACAGACATATGCTGGCACCTCCACTATTGCATCTAGCAAGTATGTTTTGTTTTGTGTGTTAATGATAACGAAAGCATGAAATACAAGGAATGATCATTTATCTCATACTTTATGTCAGATGAATACAACACATCAGCAGCCAAAACAAATTAAATATATACTTTAACTAAATGTAAAGCTACTGTATTTCTGTGTCTGGCCAGTGGATACACTACTTCAAAAGTGACTCTGCAGACACAATTTAAACCTAACACAAGCTACAAGTGGCCATACAAAATGGGAAATATATTTGTTTGTGGTTAGGCATAGTAGCCACCGTTTTAACCAATCAGGTCTGCCAACAGTTGACACCAATGATGACCAACGATTCATTATCAAATATTTTCAAACTGTCAAAATGTAAAAATAAAGGTCTGTAGCTGCACATTATGTGAATGCGTGCCATTTCGTCTCCTGGGATACCTGTTGTTATCATTTGGAGAAAAGACGTTCAAAAGGCACATTCACCATCCCAGGACGCACAGGTATGCAATACGGTAGGCCTTCTCGACTTACACCCATAAACACGCTGATGTCAAAGAGATTGATTTCCACACTGGCTTACAGTATATTCTACACTTCATCAAAATGAAGAGGTGGGGGTTGAATGAAGCAGAGAATTAAATCAAACCTCAGGCAAGAGGAAAGATTAAACGAATATATACCGGGTGAGTGATATACTGTACAGCACATGAAGAGAGAGATTTAGAGGGAGCATTAAAGAGGAGAAGAGAAGAGGAGAGAAGAAAGGAGAGAAGAGAAGAGAAGAGAAGAGAAGAGAAGAGAAGAGAAGAAAGGAAGGAAGGAAGGAAGGAAGGAAGGAAGAGAAGGGGGTCTGTGGACTGTTGTGGAATGTTCTATGAGAGACCACCAGCTGCCAACAAACACAGCCCCCCCCACACACACACACACACACGCTGAAACAATCATCTTCTGCCATTAGCATTCTTTCTCACACGCAGGAATACATTTGCACTAAACTTTGAAACACACACAAACACACACACGTGTGCACACACACATGTACACACACAATGCTCACCAATGCTGGGAGAAACTGCCCTTGAAAGTTAACTATGATAGAAAACATTCATTATAAGCCATAACATCATATCACGTATCTCATATTACACCATTCAGAAACTCTACGCTTTTCTTTATACCATCACACACACACAGATGAATAGCTGTAGGAAGTAACAGTAAGATGAGACATCACTAATGATGGATCATAATATTCACTTCATATTCATTATGGGAATGCTATTATGCGCATTACTGCCCATCGGGCTTGCTTTGTGTGTGTGTGCGTGTGTGTGTGTGTGTATGTGTGTGTGTGTAATTAAATATATATATATATATATATATATATTTAATTACACACACACACACATACACACACAGTATACACTATACATCCTACTGATATATTATACTGTCCTGTACATACTCATTGCAGCTGACTATGTACAGTATGACTTGTGTGTGTGTGTGTGTGTGCGTCCTGTTTGCACGCTGTGCATTAGGTATGGGCGAGAGACCCTGTTTCCGATGGTGTACATACATAGCCTATATTTCACGTGTCGTTCCTTTAATTACCATCTGCCTGTTTGCATGCATGCGAGAGAGCGATAGGATTACAGTCCATCGGCGCAGTAACAAACACCGGCTACATCTGTAACTAACACCACAAGTTAGACATCAAGACGGCCAGAACAAATGCATTCGATTCCACTTTCTTAGGCGCAAATTAAGTTCAGAGACAAAAAGCCTCACAGTAGTTTCAAATGTTTCTGAAATTGAAATGGTGAGACTTTTCCAAAGGTACACTTAATAGTACCACCAGAGCCACAAATCCCAGCCCCACCTCACTGATCACGCCCCGGCACTCACAGAGCTCAGGTGTTGTTTTCAATTACAAGGGCAATCCCAAACACATATCGTGGAGTGTACCTTTAATTGTTTTTCCTTGGATGTGTGTGTGTGTATTGGAGATACTGGAGATTGAAAAGCAGAAAAGACACCCCTAACCCCTCCCACCTAACAAGTTGAATAAACCAAAATGCACCCCACTGCCAAGTATTTGACATTTCTCCTGTATGGGCAAAGATTTGTTTTTTTCTCTCTCTTCCAATTCAGTCCATTTCCGGCAGATTTGGCTTTGACTTTTTCCATTTTCTTCTCCCTTACATAATCCATTTCTCTTCTCATTTTCATTTTCTTAACCCTGCTTTAGATCTTGTTGTCTACACTCAGCCTTGATGCTGCTGAGAGATGACAAGCAGGGAAAGTGAGTGCACGTGTATATTGTACATGTATCTGTCCAGGACGTATATGTGATTAGCCTGGTATTTCCTGCCGAGGCAGGGCTGCCACAAAGACTTAAATCAACCAATCACACATATCCCAAGTGACCTATTAAAAAGCCCCCTGGATCAATGGATATATGCTCGTACAGTCTCAAACTTATTCTTACACATTTTGGCTGCTATTTATCACCGCATGAGGTAATACTATATCTAATGCCCAATAATGGAGGTCTGAAATTAGCGGGAACATTTCATCAAGGCTTTCACATACAGTATGTTTCATTAAATACATTGAAATACAGGTCATTTATTGTTCATTTATCATTTAAAAATAAAGTATATGTTGAACGACTCAATCTTTCCAAAGCTGTGTCTGCCTTGAATTCAGCAATATCAGTTTGGCTGCCTCCTAACAGGCAGTTATATTCTACTATAATGCCCTTTATAGGCAATAATCTCACTGAAATCCAAATGAAAAAATGTGCTCTGCAGTGATATTTTTACAGGAACTACGCAGAAATATCTAAATATCTTTATGGTGACATTACCCAGAAGACTGCAGCCACAATGATGGATCCATGGAGCGCATGAATAGAGGGATATGTCTCTCAATAGAGGTGCAAGCAGAGAAAGACATAATAAAGCAAAAAGGTATTTTCTGCAGAGAATGGAAAGGTAAGGGGTGGAGATGGGGGGGGGGGGACATACAGTAGCTATCATTGAATGTGATGGACTCCCCGTTGTATGTACTCTCCAGATCCACACCTCCACTGGGAGAACCCAGGGAGCTGTCTAAATCCGACCCGCTGAAGGGGCTTTGTTGTGGGGATAACATCCTGTCAGCAACCCCTCTGTGGAGCTCTGGGCTGGGAATAAATAAAAGGCTTCAGCTCAGAGGCTAGCTGTTGTCAAACGTGACAAGGCCGTAATTGGAACGTGACCTGGTGGATGCCCCAGGACCAGTTTGTCTGTACAGCACTGGATGTGTGTCTGTTAGAGTACAGTAGCAATACTAAAGCTTAAAGAATGAAGGAAATAAAGAATTCACTGAGAGTGGTCGACATCTGGCCGCACAGGAAGTTTCATCCAGCTGGGCCAGACAGGAAGTTCAGCGCCAGCGGAGACGAGAAGAGAAGGAGAGACATGTAGTGTGGAAAGCATGATGTCATGATTAGCGAGGTGTAACCGTCCAAAAGTCACATTGGCACCACATGGCAATGCACACACTCTCGCTCAGAAACACACACACACACAGTCTCTAACAGACTGCATCTGCTAGCTAGACAACACAATGCAGCCACTGTCCATCGCAACCTCAAAACGTGAACCTGTGTGGAAGCACACATACAGACTCACTTCAGCTTGTTTACACTGACACACGTGTCTGACATAACGACGATTTTCTTGTTGAAGCTGAGTAAAAAAGTTGAGTTTCGTTCCCCAACCCTTGCTCACATGTCCATATCTAGTTATATTTCCACCCTGCAGCACCCCTCAGTGTATTCTAGACGTAAAGGGCATTGCATTAAATATAACACACATTATAAAGAAAGCAGGTGACATTCTGTACACATAAGATTGCATGGGCCTTTTGAGGCCAGGGAAACTTGCTCAATAATCTAATTAACATGACAATGAAGTGTGTGTGTGTGTGTGTGGTGGTGGGGGGGGGGGGGGGGGGGGGGGGG
>JAODTR010005407.1:0-11424 GCA_025399935.1 Amblyopsis rosae
CTCAGGTTCATGGGGGCACCCAAACCTCTCCACCACGATAAGGTGATGGTTCCCGGAGAGGGAACCATCACCTTATCGTGGTGTCAGGCAGTCATCTTCAAAGACTCTGCCAAAGGTGGATCAAGAATTGGTTATTATGATGCTTCCCAAAATTACTCATGAAAAAATAAATGTTCATGCACTGGGATTCATTTTTACCAACTTTATCTCTTGGCATTGATAAAACAGACAATAGTTGTCATTATACTGTAATGTGTATTACAATCATGATTGCAATACACAGTAATACTGATGACTGTTGGCTGTTGGAAACTGTTCATATTCAGGTGAACTTGGAGAAATTTCAATAGTCACTATTTTCACCTAGAATGCTTATTTTAGCAGGGAGCTAACTGGTATCATAAACATACTGTGTACTATCCAATATGAGTCTTATTGGATTAAGCAATGCATTGTAATATGTGGTACATCTTAACATTACACTAGCAGAGTGTAAATGTATATTTAACGGTAATATGTTTATAGAATGTGTAAATGGTGAAATAATTTGCATGTATTATGCTAATTTAGTTTGTGGTCCACAACTTTGCTTCAAGGGTGTCTTTTACATGTAATGGTTTTTTGGGTACATTGTAAAAGCCCTGTACGGAAGCTGTCAAGGGACAAAGCCAGTTGCTGGTTTGCAAGTGCATCACATTAAGACTGTTATTATATATTATAATAAGTTATTTTACACAATTTTGTTATTTCTACTTAAATACTTTATGCTACTAAATACTATATAATGTCTGCTGCTGCAAAAAGATCCAAAGATAATTCTCTAGTTGATCTTGGTACAATATATGAACATGTGTGCGTGCACACAGCATCAAGTAAAAAATTGAATATCACAATGCATTACCGGGACTGGTAATGAGTCATGTTTAACATCCCATGGCAACCATCTTGAATGTCTCAGTGAAATGACCATTCAAGAAGCACAGAAGTGACAGCCTAGAATATTGTACCAGCCACACACACACACACACACCCTCCTCACATCATACATTGATACACACACTCTGCCATGGGTCCTGTATGAGTCATGGAGTAGCAAGTCCAGGGACATTATTAGTCACCACACCACCTGGTAGAAAGTTCACAGACATTCACTGCCTCCTGACACACTCCTTCACATTCATATGGTGGTTTGCTGGGAGATGAGCCACGTGACTCTAGAAAAGACATTTTGATAAACGGGCGTCTAGTGAAGACTGCGAAACTTTCCCGTATTTAGGAGTGTCTTCACCTTTATTGTAGAAAAGTCTCAGTACTGTAGAAGTCAAAGGTCAGTGCAAACAACAAAACATAACTGCAAAAACTATATCCAAACTTGGTGATAATCTTGTTTTTAGATTTAAAATATATTTGGACTTGTTTCTGATATAAATAGCTTATCTACTGACTTCATTTATGTAAATGTGCACTTATTTTAAGAATCAAGTGAATTTACTGCACTGGCAGCCACATTTGCTTGCTTTAAGCATATGCAAGCTCATAACTAAGGTTTTTGCATTTGATAGGGTTTGTTTGCAGCGGGGTCTTAACTTGGCTGCAGGGGAAAATGTAATGGCGATGTGCCCATAGCCTTTTTAAGGATGCCTAGTGTGTCTGCATGTATGCGTGTGTGTTTGTGTGTGTGTGTGCACTTGTGCTTGTGTGTGTGTGTGTGTGTGTGCGGGTGTGCGTGCCTGTGTGTGTGTGTGCGTGTGCGTGTGTGTGTGTGTGTGTGTTTATGTGTGTGTGTGCGGGTGTGCGTGCCTGTGTGTGTGCGTGTGCGTGTGCGTGTGTGTGTGTGTGTGTGTGTGTGTGTGTATGTGGTGCCTGCGTGTGTGTGGAAGGATGGATGGATGGATGAGGTACTGTATGAGCAGCTCTCCCTGTCTCCTAGACTGGTCGAACAGAGACAGCAGTGAACAACTTGAACCCGGTGTTTGGAGTGAAGTTCCATGTGGACTACCACTTTGAGGAGGTCCAGAAGCTTCGCTTCGCCTTGTTCGACGAGGATAAGTGTGCAACCCAGCTCTACGAGCACGACTTCCTGGGAGAACATGTCTGCACACTGGGAGTGGTACAGTATGACCGTACCTGGTCCTATATTTAGCTTTCTCTGTTTTTAATGCTTGTTTACCAGATTACTGTAGTTGATGTTTGGATTACCGTATTTGTTTGTTTGCGAGAGGTAGTCCTAAAGTAAATAATCACTAGATAACAGAATGGCTTCTATTTTTTATCCCCCTCTAGATTGTGTCCAATAAAAAACTGCACAGGCCACTAATCTTAGCCAATGGGAAGCCAGCTGGCAAAGGAACCATCACGGTAAGAAGCAGTACATTCTGTCAAATGGAAACACACATACTGTGCCATCTTATCTACTGTGCTGCATAATGTGTTGCAAAATGTTGTATTTAGCATTTTCTTTTGTATTACGTATTGACAACATTAACATTCAGTTTTTCAGGTCAGTAAATGTTCTATGCATGCGCATAGGTATGCTTGTTTAATTCCCATATGATTGAGTAAAATAATCACCATAGTATTGGTTACAGTGATGTGTGTTTTTGTTTACAACATTCATGATATCTTAATCTACAGGCCAAATGTTTTGTCTGGTCTGTGACTGAATATTCTACAGTAGCCTACTGGCCCATTCATATATTGCCAACAACATTATTCTACAAAGTCCAGCACAGAAACATACATACCGCTGAAATGTTTTGTATTACATTGATCTTTTACTGACAAAAACATGCTACTGATCTTAACACATTTTGCTTATAGCCTACTTGCCAAAAACAAATAAAAATACCAAAAATAAAATGGACAGTGAACAGGGGGTTCCAAGTTTCAAGATAACATGTCTGTTATAACTGTTAGGTTTCATTTGTTGTTTTTAATACAGTGATATGCATGATCAGAAAATGCTAAATTTGAGTTTGACAATCCTGAATTAATGCTGGTGTTGGCTGAGGAGGTTATCGGTGATGTTTTGGCTGATGATGCCAAAACACTAATGATGTAATTATGTATTGTTATATCATATTGTTGTTTTGGATTAGATAACGGCACAGGAGCTGTCTGACAACAGAATCATCACTCTGACCCTTAGTGGGCGCAAACTGGATAAAAAGGTTGGCGTTCCACCCACCTTCACACACACACGCACACACACACAGTGTACATATGAACTGCAAGCGGTGTTTAAGGACGAATATACCCACACATGACTGTTACAGCAGAAAGTGTAACTATATTCGTAAACGCTATCCACCGCCAAATGGATAAACATAGATGGCCACAGTTTATTTTGTAATTTTTTAACTGACTCCTCCACCACTAGCTCTCATGAGGCCATCTCCACTTACAGGACTTCTTCGGCAAGTCAGACCCATATCTGGAGTTTCACAAACCAGGAGAAGATGGTAAATGGATGCTTGTACACAGGACGGAGGTGAGACATGCCCATTGCGTTCTTCCCCATCATATCATTCCGTCATCCATCTATGTCTAACTATTATTAACTTTGTCATCTTCTATATCAGCATTATGGCAAGCTTATTGATTTATTCCAGTTAAAGCGGTTCTTAACTTCCGCTAAACTCTCTAGCCCTCTAGTTTTCCATCCCCTGAATTCTTCCTTTCCCCAAAACAATACCGTTGTACCTCAGCATTAAAATCTGCCTTCAAAGAACCAACCAGCAGCAACACCGACGTATTAAAACGTGACGGTGTCCTTCTGCGCTGTTGCCTTAATGCACGACGCGCGTCCTGCCGGTGGTGCCGTACGTCGCTTCATTAATGGCGTCCATTTTGTCTGTTGCCGTAGGTGATAAAGAACACGCTAGACCCGGTGTGGAAGCCATTCACCGTGCCGCTTATCTCTCTCTGCAACGGAGATGTGGACAGAAACATTAAGGTTAGCCTCATGCTTCACTGAACACGTAGACCACCAGCATAGTACTTGGCTGCAATAAAAATAAAAATTTTAAAAATAATAATGTTGTTCTCGCCGTTAACTACCGTACATATTTTGTTCCGAACTAAGGTCCCATAATGCAGAAGTGACGTCGGCTCTCTATAATATTGTGATGCCGTGTAATGTTTTCTGCATTGACAGGTGCTGTGTTATGACTATGATAACGATGGAGGCCACGACTTCATAGGAGAGTTTCAGACGACGGTTGCAAAGATGAGTGATGCCCAGAACTCCTTAGAGGTGAGACGTGTTTGTTTAGTTTAATTTTAGTCACATTTGTGAGATTGACGTGAGCCAGACTGCCTCCAGATGTTGCCTGGGTGTGTTTATATCCAGCATCAACATGTTTCACCCCTTATCCAGTAACGACATCCAGATACAGATTTATTTTTTCCTCTTGTGTGTTCAGAGAACCCTCCATATGTTTATGATTGAAAACACTGCAATCATTAGGACTGAAACTGCACCGCCCCGGAGCAATGTTGCCTGCCTGTGCCTGTCTGTCTGTCTGTCTGTCTGTCTGCCTGCCTGCCTGTCTGCCTGCCTGCACATTGACAGACAAACAGACATGCACACCCTTGCGCATGTCTACAGTACATGTCTGTTTAACCTCCACACACACACACACACACACACAGATGCACACAAACCTACCTACAGTATTATCATCTGTGTGTGTGTGTGTGCAGTGCATGTGTGAGAGGGTAAGGACGCGGCACGTTGTGTCTCCTACTGGGTGCCCTCATGTGGAGTAATGATGTGGGAGAGGAGAACACAGAGTAACGAGAGACAAGCTACAACAGCGGGGACGGGGGACAAACGAGAGGAGGAACAGCCTTGATGTGAGGGAGGAGGGGGGAGGAAGGGGAACGGCCTTGATATTTTTTTGAAATAAATAGTACTAAAAAATAACAACATTTAATATAATGTACAGTCGTGGAAGAAATGTTGAGACCATACTGCAAATTTCAAAGAAATATAATGGTAAACCTAAAAACTAAAAAGATAGAACTAAAGTGCTAACGAAAATTCTATTAATATAAATGTTAAAATAATTACATGTGAATAAAAAAGAAATATGAAAAGAACAAAACCCAGAGAAATTGCTGCAGCAATCTCTTAATGTTTTCTCCACAGCTGTACTGTATATACAGTATACAGCAAATTTGCCGCATCTAGTTTTTAATTGACAGGGTTGCAAGCAAAGAGCATGTTTTTTGGGGGGCTTATTTCAGTGGCAGTGCAAAAGAGACTAAATGCCACCACCCTTTCTGATGTTGTGATGATGATCGTAGTGTTCGCACAGGCTGAGCTTAGAACCTGACCATTGCTTGGAGATAGAGTGATACAGGTCCCTTTCCTGCCCTGTAGGCCAGCACCAATGTTCTTAATCAGAGATCTTATTGGCAAGTCCGGCCACCAAGCAGCCATCTTGCAGACAGTTATTAGGAAGAACCCTATCCAAATAAACAAGGAGAGAGCCATAACTGCATGTTCAATGGTCACCGTGGCATAAAAACTGCATGTTTACAATTATCAATCAATTATAAAATCCACTTTTGGGGAATTTGCCCCCAAAATAAGGTTAAAAAGCTTTCTCCTGTGAGGAACAATGTTGGGCGATGTTGATTGTGTAGGACTTTTAAGGCCCCGATATATTTGCGTTTGTGCAACGTGTACACGTAGACAAGCGGCTGCATTGCGAAAGGAATTGTTCACATACGTTCCTGCGTATTGCGTGTGCTTGGAAAATTTCTAATATGTCCAGTAGGGGGCAGATCAGGGCCGAATCATCCCTGGCCAAAACCAGAATATTTAGATGTGAGGGTGTGCAGTGTTTCCCTGTTTTCGAGGTTGAGCTTGAGGTGATGAGGTAAGGAATAGGAGGTGATGAGGTAAGGAATAGTTTCTTCTTTTTATGCGTATGTACAAAGGACAGTTGTGTCCAAGTGAACAATGTTGTGACGAGCTGCTGCTATTATCCTGTATCATGGTGTATTCGTTTGTAAGTCTACGGAATGTTGCACATGTAAACCATAACACAGCAAAAGATGGACCAAAGATATTTTATTTTAACAAAGATTGAGCACTGTAATGCATTTCCATGAAAGCCGAAATGGAACAATTCTGGTCTCTCAAGTGAGCGTGTCACCAACAGAATATTGCTGTGGAGGCTGATGTAAGCAGCGCCCAGACAGCTGAATCTACCACGCATGGCCTGAGACAACGTCATTTTACCCCCCTCAAAAAACGGTTAACTGCAGAAATACCCTTGTGACCTCAGATTTATCGTAGGCACTTGGGAATTGATGCAATCTACTCAAAATACCCATCAACGCCCCCAGAGAGAAACAATGGGCAATAGTATGTTGAAATCCATTGACCTCCCCATTGACATTTTTAAACAGAATGCCGTCTGGTGCACCCTCTCTGTTACATTCCACCCTCTCTGGCTGGACTGTGGCCTGAT
Organism: Amblyopsis rosae; assembly: GCA_025399935.1. Taxonomy (NCBI): domain Eukaryota; kingdom Metazoa; phylum Chordata; class Actinopteri; order Percopsiformes; family Amblyopsidae; genus Amblyopsis; species Amblyopsis rosae. The sequence continues at coordinate 6,486 of JAODTR010005407.1, forward strand.
CGCGTGACACGATGTGAGAAGACACCCCGCTGCCTTGGGGAATGTCATGTGGCAGCTGGGACAACGTGTTGCTGGAGGCGTGTGCATGCTGCCCCAGGAACCCCCCATGTGTCCTTCAACGTGTGCATGCTGCCCCAGGAACCCCCCATGTGTCCTTCAACGTGTGCATGTTGCCCCAGGAACCCAGCATGTGTCCTTCAACGTGTGCATGCTGAAAACAGGCTCGCCCAGAGCTCAGCCGTACTCCCCTGTTGCTCCGTAGCAAGCTCGTACCCTGGCCTGCGTTCACACGGATGCCAAACGAGGGAGACATCGAGACCGGCTGCCATTCGCTTTCAGTGAGAGTTCACAGCGACAAGAGATGATTAGCCCGTTGGCGGGGTGATAGGCGGGGTGATACTAGACCGGTGGTCTATTTAATTGCAAACACTGAGCGATGTGACGCGGCGACTACCAATGAGAGTCAAGGCACAGTGACACATTTTGCTGATTTAAGATCCAACAAATAAGTAACCAAATGCTGGGAAGGCCCATAAGCTCCCTCTGTGATCCGTGTGAACGCAGGTTTAACTTGTAGCTTTGGTGCTCAGGCCACGAGACACCATTTATGCTAATTCGTCTTCTCCTGTCTCTCTGTTTTCTGTCTCATGCAGGTTGAATATGAGTGCATCAACCCCAAGAAGCAGAAGAAAAAGCGAAATTATAAACACTCTGGCGTCATCATACTCAAATCTTGCAAGGTAAAGGCGGTCGGATGTCGGACAAGCCTGTATTGGGATTTTCTTTGCTTCATAAATTTCGAATCATAGACATAGTTGAGGACACAGCGCAACATGCGCGCACACACACCAACCCACATTCACGCGCGCACACGCACACGCACACACACAGACACACACACGTGCGCACACACACACAAACAAGCATGCGCTGTACTAATGTTTGCTGGCTGCCAACAGGGATTAGACTAATGACAGTAAAGTACTCTCTGAAGATACAGTGTAATGAGAGAGGAAATTGTGCTTAAACAACACAATAATTGTCCATGCTGCACTGTCAGAATGAATAACTGAAACCGTTTATTCACAGTGTCTCTTCTGAACAGTTTGGATATCCGCCCGTGGGTTAAAGTGTGTAAAATGTCTAATTTTTTCGTTTCCTAATATGCAATCCCATTCGCCCCATGGGTTTCATTTAATTTGACTTGTTGCATGTTGCCTAAACTCAGCTCTCAAAAAACAAGAAGAAAAAAACTATAGAATAGGGGAAATATTACTTACAATAACATCATTTATCTGCAAATAGAAAAGAACATTTCATTTGACAAGATTTTTGAAAACAAGTAAAAAATATCTGGTATTTTAAGAAGAAATATCGTGTCAGACAAAAAAAAAATAAAAGCATGCAATGCCTAAATTGAAGATTTCTCATCTTATTGAAGAGTTTTCATTTTACTAAGATTGCATTGTTGCTGTATACCTTTGCTGTTTAGATTACAAGGGACTACACATTCCTGGACTACATACTCGGAGGTTGCCAGATTATGTTCACTGTGAGTATCTTCACCTCATGTACGACTACGTCATTCAGAAGAAGTGTGTATCCAACGTGCAGTGAGTGCATTTAAGGAGCAGGTAGGCTTTTGAGGTCTTGCTGAAGGATGCCTACAGGTAGACCTGACACGTAAGACACACACTGGACACAATGCACGAAACGCTGCTTTTCTATTGAGCCTCTCAGGACTCGCCTACACACACACACACACACACATGCACAGCATTCCCACAACATTAACGAATTACACCATTCTGCACGCTGCCCTCATTGAAATCAATTAAATCTGTCCAGTGGACAGTGCATGGATAGCTATCCCACAGACAGATAGGTGGGAATAGGGAGAGGGACAATGGAAGGATATACAAATACAAATAGCAGAGGACGACAGAAGAATCTTGTCTTTGTAACGAATAAGTCTTCGCCACCAAGGAACTGGGACCAAGGGAGGAGAGAGTGTTTGAAGTAGACGTCATCGTCTATTTCGGTGTCTTGAGTGGAAGAAGCACTCCATGTGCATCCCTCGTGATGTCACACCTATGTGTGTCGACGAGTGAGGCTTTATCTGCCACGCGTGCCTTCATACAAAATAATGTGCTCGCACGCACACACACACACACACACACACACACAAGCTGTGCGCACAGCTTGAGAAGACACAGTGTAGACACGGACCTCATGCACAAAGATGTGATTGCGTTTGCATCCAGATGTATAGACAGAATATTGTAGAGGATCACCGTGCAGGAGTCACCTTGCCGTGCCACTTAGTAACGCAGAGATGTGTCAGGTGTTGCATCCGCGCACGCACGCACGCACACACACACACACACACACACACGCGTACGTATGATTACAGAATGCTCTTTGTGTGAGTCCATTATTTCAGCCTTATTGTGAGTAATGATTTAAAGGCGCTAGAAGGTTTTGTGTTGCCATGGTTACGCGTTGCAGCGTTGCGCTGTCGAGGACAGTATGTGCCACGATGAATGAGTGAGGAAAATAAATATAGAACAGAGATTGATAGAGAGGAGAAGCCTTGTTAGGCTACATACAGTATGTCACAAGAGAAACAGTTAGGTCAATGGGCTGAACATTAGAACAATCTTGGTTAATAAGAAATGCACAAAAAATATATATGTATATATATATATATATCTATATATATATATATATATATATATATATATATATATATTAGTATAATAGATGGTAAAATATAATTTGTAATCATAATCATAACTTGGCTAATATGCTAATATTAGTAATTTTAAGTCTGTTGTATTTACTCAATCGTTTCAACCGCCACAAAAGTCTGGGTCACAACTTTATTGTTATACTATAAAGTATAACAAACTATAATATTGTATAACTGTATTTGTTATTTCAGGCAACAAGGTGAGTTAAAGCACTACTTCTTAGAGGCAGGGTCAGTTATTCTTGAGAACGCTTGCTAACTTTGAGCTCAAATCAAAACAACATCCCTCCTTAATGGAATCAAACTGCTCTCCTCTCATGTTTAACTAATCTCCTTCCATTTGTCACAGACTGCTCTTTGAAGGTTTCAGACACACACACACACACACACACACACACACACACACACACACGTTTGAATGCACATGCATACACACACACACACATGCACAAATGCACATGCAATCAACAGATGAATTACTGTCTTGTTAAACACCCAGAATTAAATAACATAACAGCATGCACACACAAATGTCATACACAAATTTAGCATGGTTTTCCTCTTACACAACATACTACACACACGCGCATGCATGCGCGCGCACACACACACACACACACACACACACACACACATAGAGTGCTGTTTCATGGTGATCAGTCAAATTCAGGTTGGCTCTAATCCTTAACTCCAGGAGGGGAAATCTGTCCCCAGGCACCCATCTCACGCACACACGCACGCACTCACACACACACATACACATACAGAATTTCAGCATCTAACTGCTGCAGTTGAATATTTGTGAAAACCTATGTTACAATTTCCATGTAGGTTTAGTAGATGGGATTTATTTAAAACAAATCTTTATTGATGTCATCGGCCCCATCTTGGAGAGAGCTTCTTCTTCTGCTCTAGAGAAAAGGGGGCTGCCATTGGCCTGAAGGAAGCCAACAGTCTTAGTGATACTGCCTCCTACAGGCCACTCTTAAATACAGGCTTCTATACTAAACGAGTGGAATCTGTTATTACTTTTTTAATACACCCAGCCCCTACATGCTTCATATAGTCTGCCAGATAACATCCCAGCAACTACCCAGATCCCTGCATTGATGCGGAAAAGCATTTGACCGTGTATCCTGGCTGTAAAAAGCTTTAGATACACTTCATCAGATGGAAACAGATACTGTACACTGATACTGCCCTTCAAAGCATTGTCAGAGTTAATGGGCACATATCACAATGTTTTGGTCTGAGTAGAGCAGAGGTAGCCTCACGAGATCAGAATGGTCTTGCAAGGCTACCCCTGCTCAGTTTATTTTTGCCGTGAGAATCAGTCTGGAAAACCTCTGAATAATTTTGAATGTGTCTGAGTAGCAACTGAACTTTCCAATCAGCGTCGTGTTTATAACTATACGGGCGTAGTTTAGGTGTGCATGGTGCCGACAGTGAAAACGACCAGATGGTTCATCCAATCATCTGCCAAGTATTATTTTTTAAGTACAGCCATTTTCAAACAGATTCAATGTACGGCTCCCCAGATGGACTTGTGACAACAATTCCTCTGGCATGTCAGGTTGGAGCAGGGGTGTCACATTGAAAATGTCAGAGCATCATATAACGTTTTAAACCAACGTGCTTAAAAAAACGCACAGCATATAGCTTGGATATTACATGTATGCATATTTGTTTTCTGTGCAACTCCATTTTCATAGTTTAACTTAAAGGCAGGGTTAGTAATTCTCGAAAACTCTTGCTAACTTCGAGCTCAAATCAAAACAAACTCCCTCAGAAGCTCTTTTTTCATCTTTGATGTATTGCAGGCTGGTTGCTGTTGCAAAGTTGTGCAATGGGTGGAGTCAGGCTCAGAGCTGGTGTGCGGTTATTAAGATATAAATTTAATAAAACAAGTTTGGCTCTTGTTCCCATTTGCAAAGTGAGGGCGGGCTGTGCAGAAACACCTGATTATATTTTCGGCGCGTACGCGGACGGTGAGATGATGGCGCTCTACGCTTATCAGACAGGGAAAGTGTGATATACTTTAGAGGTGCCCTCTCAGATTACTGAAGATATTACTTACTTGACAAAAAAATCTGCAAACCGCAAAATCTGAAACCGCAAAATCTGAGGCCATGGTTCTCAGCAGGAAACCGATGGAGTGCCTACTCCGGGTAGGGAATGAGTCCTTAC
>JAODTR010005408.1:0-10000 GCA_025399935.1 Amblyopsis rosae
GGAGGCCTCGGGGAAGACCCAGGACTAGGTGGAGAGATTATATCTCCACACTGGCCTGGGAACGCCTCGGAATCCCCCAGTCAGAGCTTTCCAATGTGGCTCGAGAAAGGGAGGTTTGGGGTCCCCTTCTGGAGCTACTGCCCCCGCGACCCGACTCTGGATAAGCGGATGAAGATGGATGGATGGATGGAAATTGGAATATGAACACTTTGCAAAGTAGTGTTTGCATGAATGGGATGGTGTGTCACTATGAGCGACTTATGATGAATAATGTTCACAGGTGACACTAGCAAATGGTAAAGTGTGGCTCTCACACATATACACACACAAACATGCACGCCCACGTGCACTACACATCCACACGCACACGCACGCACACACTGGTGTAATGTATACAGATCTTATTGATACATAAATGTGATGTAAGTGCTAAAAAAGTATCTTCTTGAAAAGATTGTAAAGATTTAGGGGATTGTTCATACTTTGACAGCACAACAATTCCTTATTGTGGTTGTGCAGTAAGATGGTAATAGTGTAATATAGGGAAACCACACATAACTTCCCCAAACAGTAGGAGAGTTTCCCTGTTTCCCGCAAATGAGGACACCTTTTCTTTTCTTAGTGACACACACAAATACACACACAGACGCACACACACACATGCACGCACCCACACACACACACACACACACGTGTTAAAGTGTGCATGCATTTGTAAATACATACTAATTCTTTGTTGATATACATTGCTTGTTATACACACTGAAATATCATCAATAGGGGCAATACTAAGCGCTCAAATATAAAATATATTATTGAATTGCTGTGGAGAGAAAGTTGAGTCTGCCTTTTAAGTGAAATTGAATGTGAACAGTTTATTTTATGAAGCATCCAAACCATCCTGCCTATTTGACTTGACTGAAAAAAACAAAGAAACATATGGATAATGGTGGCAGCTATGGTTGTTCCTGTGTAATGTACCTTTTGCAAACATGCATCATGGTGATAGGGTTGGTGACATCCCTACAAAGAGACAAATATGTTAAACCTGACACACAACATATATATTTCGCGGCAATAAAATGTGTTGCAACATCTGATTAGGTTGATGCTTCATTGACATTTGTTATATTTAAGTTAAGATAGCTTTTAAGAGAGATAGATAGATAGAGAGAGAGAGAGAGAGAGAGAGAGAGAGAGAGAGAGAGAGAGAGAGAGAGAGATTTTCACTTTAATTAAACCACCTGCATGTCTACGGTAACGGTCATACAAAGTTCAGTAAAGGGAAAATAATATATGTGCGCGCACGCACACACACAGGCACACACGCACACACACACACACAATCATACAGATATTCATTAACGTACATGACCACACGCGATTGTATTGTGCGTGTTTTTGTCCAGGTGTAGTGGTGTTACAGTTAAAGGCGAGCCCCGTGGATTACTAAATGCTCTCTTTACGCAAATCACCTGAGCACATGTGGGTTTCTGGGAAATCCCCTAACGTCTAGTGTGTGAGGATATTTGTGTGTGTTTAACGTGATAAAGTTTCAGGCAGCTTTAACACAAAAACACACAAATATGCTCATGCGCTGCAAGGACACAATCGGTCCCAATTTACAGTTTACACATGGCTTAGAGAAATTCACTACATACATTTAAAATATCAGCATTTAACAATACATAATAAGGGATTATCAGTATTTAATGATTAGACAATGCCTGGCCACAACACCAGTAGTCTTAAATATGCAAAATTTGAGGTTAGCATATTTTTTCACTCTCCTTGCCCACAATAGCCTGCTGCTAACACATCCAACACCAACACAGTTCTTATCACATTCTCAGTGTTTCCATCACAGTGTTTTCTTCTGTTCACAGTTAAACAAACATGCTACCTTACAAACTTTGTATTTGCATCACAAACTGTAAGCGGCACACAGTTGTAGCCTCTGCTGTCCTTTATGCTAGAGCAATGGTGCGGGGGTGCCAATAATTGAATAATATCAGCGCAGTGGCAATCACAGAGGAATCCCTGACATGGAAGTTGTGATAGTACAAACTGTGGTTACACAAAAACACAGTGAGAAGTGACTAGTTTCTGACAATGTTGAAAATGCTGCCAGGTGAGTTGGCACACCTAAAGCCAGCTGTTGTTTATATTGTTGTTGATTGTTTGTACAGTGGCACTTATAGTGACATGAGCACATTTGTGTTCATGAGATGTTGTATGTCTGAATAAACTGTCTTAAAACTGCATGTTTGAGGTTATTTATGATGGTGATTTCTTACATCGACAAAACAGTTTGAATTGCAAATTATTATTCTAGTAGTGAAATAACATCCTGAGAATGTGATATGAACCGTGTTGGTGTTGGATGTGTTAGCAGCAGGCTATTGTGGGCAAGGAGAGTGAAAAAATATGCTAACCTCAAATGTATTTTGCAAAAAGCCACAGTTGACAGTGCATGTCAGAGCACAAACCAAGCCAATAAGTCCAAGGAATTGTCTGTAGACCGCCGAGACAGGATTGTATCGAGGCACAAATCTGGGGAAGGCTACAGAAAGATTTCTGCAGCATTGAAGGTCCCAATGAGCACAGTGGCATCCGTAAATGTAAACTGCAATCTAAGCGATCTGGGAAAAAGGGCATTAGTCAGGGAGGTGACCAAGAACCCGATGGTCACTCTGACATAGCTCCAGCATTGCTCTGTGGGTAGAGGAGAACCTTCCAGAAGGACAACCATTGCTGCAGCAGTCCAATCAGGCCTGTATGGTAGAGTAGCCAGGTGGAAACCACTCCTCAGTAAAAGGCAAATAACAGCCCGCCTGGAGTTTGCCAAACGGCACCTGAAGGACTCTCCATGAGAAAGCATATTATATGGTCTGATAAAACAAAGATTGAACTCATTGGCCTGAATGCCAAGCATCTTGTCTGGAGGAAATCAGACACGCTCATCACCTGGTCAATGCCATCCCTACAGTAAACCATGGTGGTGGCAGCATCATGCTGTGGGGATGTTTTTTAGCAGCAGGAACTGGGAGACTATTCAGGATCGAGGGAAAGATGAATGCAGCAATGTACAAACATCCTTGATCAAAACCTGCTCCAGTGTGATCTAGACCTCAGACTGGGGAGAAGGTTCATCTTCCAACAGGACAATGATCCTAAGCACACAGCCAAGATAACAAAGGAGTGGGTCCGGGACAACTCTGTGAATGTCCTTGAGTGGCCCAGTCAGAGGCCAGACTTGAACCCGATTGAACATTTCTAGAGAGATCTGAAAATGGATGTGCACAGATGCTCCCCATCCAACCTGATGTAGCTTGAGAGGTCCTGCAAAGAAGAATGGGAGAAACTTCCCAAAAGTAGGTGTGCTGCCAAGCTTGTAGCATCATACTCAAGACTGTGGCATTGAGACTGTAATTGCTGCCAAAGGTGCTTCAACAAAGTATTGACCTAAGGCTGTTAATACTTATGCACATTTGATTTCTGATTTATTTTTCTTTCTTTTTGCAAAATTTCAGTTTGATCAATGATCAATGACAATTTTGTCATTGATTGTAGAATGTTTAAGAAAATTAGTTTTTTAAGCCATTTTGCAATAAGGCTGTAACATAACAAAATGTGGAAAAAGTGAATACTTTCTTGATGCACTGTAAATACATTCATTTACACACAGTATTTTCTCAGACAGAACAAATGAAACACAGCGGTTGGACGGATGATGCAGCATAAACTTGACTAAACTGTTTATACTATTCTTGATTTTACTTATAATGTCTGACAATATCTCTCTTAATATGCACTTGCAAATATGATGTCCTTTATTTTATAGTATTATTAATAATAATTTTTAAAACATAGGGCCTAACAATGAATGATGATTATTTTGATTTTTCATCCATTTTGCTTCCATTTATACTGGGTTATTTACAGTTAAATATGATTATTATTAATAACCAGAAAAACATTTCTGCAGATTTGAAGTATTCATATGAGGGACATCATGAAATGCCCTCATAGCGTATATAGGCCTTTAATGAATGCCGTTAACACACGCAGCAGGACCACATTAGCTGTGGAGCTTAAGAAATACTCGTTGTTATCCTATAAAGGGACGAATTAAACAACTGTTTGATTCTCCCGACACTGACTCCTGACAGACAATTGACAAATGTCAATTGATTCAATACTGATAAATTCGGACATGCCAAACTTCAGGATTTGTTAAGTAACAGAATAACCTGTCGAATGATTATTACAATGACACATGAAACAATAAACCCAGCGTATCATTCAAAAAAATGTACCACTTGTGTGAATTTACTTTCCATGACCGAAAACAGCTTTTATGGTAAAACTCAGCGAATGTATAACGTATCCACGTGATATTTAGCATATAAGATGGTGATTGCGTGCTGTATACTGACATAGTTCCGATCCGACTTGTATGGGCTCGGAGAAAACCGCCGTGCTTCATTTGTCCCCCATTTAATCCATCCCCGCTCTCCCCTATGTATGTATTAACTAATAAATTAATTGTATTAGGACATTTGTAGATGTTAATGATATGTCTGTTGTTTCCATGCATTAGTGGTTATAGCCATTCTGACTGTACCATCATGTCTTGAGTTAAAGGCAGGGTCAGTCATTCTTGCTAACTTCGAGCTCAAATCAAAGTACACAGTATTGCTCCGCGGTCCTTCGCGGTGCCGCCTCACACATCAAAATGCAGTGTGAAGCAACGCGTAGTACTATGGCTTTGTTGATACGAGCGGTGTTCGCCACTTTGTTTATGACTATTTAGAGAGCTGTGTAGAAGTATAAGATAATTTTTTCAACACACACAGAGAACGGCAAGATAGCGAAATGTGAAATATTTGTTGAATTTTACAAAAATAGTATTAGCTTAAATTTAGCCTGCAATAGTTGACTATACCTTTAATATGGGAATGGGAAAACCAGAGATAAGGAATTTCATTGGGAACTGTTGAGGCTTTGAATTCCCACGAAATTCTGCTCCTCTTCTCTGCAGCCAATCAACCGGGCTCACTAAACACTCATAAAACACACACACACACACGCGCACGCACACGCGCATGCACACATGCTTGCCCACGCACACACACAGTAGTCTTATCAGACTAACATATAACCCTGAATAAATTCAGTAAATCATATATTTTCACAATGAGATAAGCACTATTATGAAACAGGGAAAGAGAGAGAGATAAGGGCCAGTCAGAGAAAACCGGGACAGTGTTTTTTAAACAATGCTCTGTTCCATGAAATGTACAGTAATATATGAAATACCTTGATAGAAGACCCAGGGGCCTTTAATGGTATACTAACCCCCAGGCCTTATTGAGATGAACACAACCCTTCAGAACAATACTGTACGCACAGCTAGACTAGATCATGATCTGATCTGCTGTGGGGCCCTACCTCCAGACCAGAGCTATGGTAATGTGCCATGGCTACAGGAACACAATAGCTCTCTTCTCTCTCAACCACCCACATCTAAATAGCACGCTCGCACAATGCATCTGTTGTCTTGCCTATTTTACTAATAGAGCCTCCAGACGAAAAGTGCTTGAATATATATACAAGAGATTATTTTATTTTCCTATTCAATAATACAAATAAAATTATAATAAAACGTTTTTAGAAATAAAACAGAAACAAGAAAAACACTTATCTTGGGTTTGATTGACATCACCATTTGTTTATATTGTTAAGACTGTTGAAAACAATTATGTTTTGCACACTTGTTTGGGCAGAAGAAAATGATAATTATTACAAAGTAATATTTTGGACTAGTTGTAGTTATGGATTTAATATATAACTTGTTTGGCAGCTACATAAATGGGAATTGCTCATTATACTGTAGGTTTTAAAAAAAAACATATATTTAAAAAAAATACACCCTCATAACAATCCTATGCATACGCACACATCCGAGAATGAGAGGACTTCATTTAGGCAACAACAGTGTTTTGTAGAATACATGTAAACTACAGAGAGAAGCATGCTCAACGTTTCTAATAGTCCCTTTTTTCAGTCAGCAGAATTGTTTAAACTCTTCCCTTCTCTGACTGGTCAGTAAGGGGTTGGGGAAGTTATAGCTAACCAGTGGCCTTCCTTTTTCCAATATGTAGAGGATGAGCATGTCATTGTGTTTCTGAAAAGTGGACATGTAGTACTTCTTCTTCTCAAACTTCCTCAATGCACACAGAGGTTGCAACGACATGGACTGCTACAGTATAATGGCAGGGATGTTACGCCTACTGTACTGTGTGTTTTTATGTACGGTAGATTCCTGAGGCTTTCCTATGTAGTGGGACTGCACACACACAACTGTGGCAAAACTGTGCACAATGATGGACTGTCTGAAAAAAAATTTTTTAATCAATATATTTTTATATTTATTCTTGTTTGAGTTTTTCCACCAGACAGCCTTCAAAAAGGGCATTGCATTTTGCCTGGTCAGTATCTCATAGCTCATAGGTAACAGCTACATAATGTTCTTTCGAAGCAAGTGTAAAATCTTTATATTTATTACAGAGTAGTTGCCGCCATCAAGTGGTCATTTTGCTTTTTACTATTTACTTTTGAACAGCAGGTGGAGATATTTCCCAGGTAGAGTTATTACATTTAAAACTACCTAATTTAAAACCCACTTAGCTTTAAGTCTTCCTTCTAGGTCTAATCCGTATTCTGCTTGGCCCAAGACTGTATCGAGACACCTTTAGTCACTGTTAACATTCCTCATCAGTCTACCTTTAGAACATGGTGATACAATCACTTGCACACACGCTACCTGGCAGTAAGACAATAATTATGTCAATATACTGTAGAAAAATAAGACACGTTACTAATCTCATAGAATTTATTATTATTATTATTAATAATAGTAATATTATTTAAATAGTTTGTATTCAATTCAAACATGGGCAACCTCCCCCATAACATTTTGAGAATCAAACATTCTGGTGAATTCTTATGGCTCAATTTGTGCCTTTCTGCATCACTGTAGGGTAGAAATATCAAAGTATTTAAAGGAACACATTAAATACAGGAGCCCTGGCACAATTAAAAAGATATGGAATATGATGCAGTAAGGGTTATAAAACATATTGCTTTAGGCATAGGCTTCAACACATATGCATGATTTACCCTACCCTTCCAACCAGTTCTATGGTGGAAGTAGGCCTACATGATATATAAATACAACTGAATTAACCCCTGGACTTTAGCTCATGCTCATGTTCAAAACATTCTGCATATACAAAACATCTGTGTTTTGGGATGATCTACTGTAGGCTAAGCGGACTTAAAACAATATTAGTCTACACATTTGGGCCATAACCTAATAAAACTACTACTGGAGAATTCTGACTTTGTTAAAGTCAAAATCACAAAACTGTCGGCTAGCACTCCGTCAGAATCTAACGTCCCCCCTTCTTCTTCCATCTCCTTGTGCGTTTGCAAGTATTGTGTCAATGCCATATGCCGGCGTAAGGCCGTGTGGATGGGGTGCACAATGAGCGCATTAAAATAGCCAGCATACTGTAACCCATAACAGTGAACCAATAGTGTAGTAGGCATAGATTAGCTTACACTGTCAAGCAGTTCAATGAGCGGTATAATATGCATGAACTACTCCGATGTGCGTCTTTCATGTGTTTACTGTGGGGGGACAGATACACTTGTTCTAAATCTTGAGGGGGACACATCCCCTGCATACCCCCCCTCCCTCACAAAAAAAAAAAAATTCCGCCTATGCTATAAGATATCTTTATGTGATTTCAGCGCCAGTGGCATTGCTGAGAATAGCATCAAACAACGCAAAGATTCTCATTCTGTTGCAGTGTACTGTATCAGTACAGGTGGAGACCTGCCTCTGCATTGGTAGGCTTCTTGCCCTCATATATCACACTGTCACTGCAGAGAAAACAGGCATATAGTTGCAGATCAAAACACAATAAAGCCTTCTCTGCGTGATCAAACAAACATCACTTTACAGGTCAAGTAAAGCGTAGCTCAACTGTTGCCGCAAGGCGAGGAACACGCATTTTTATATTTGAGTGTAAAGCCCAAATGGCTGTTTTATATTGCTGTGAATCTAACAACTAATAGGTTCATGCTGTGGTTACGCGGTGAGTTTTCACAGTATATTAAATTGATAATAACTTCAAATGGTTTGATAAAAATGAAATGTGTGTCCTATAACCCACTATAACTTAGAATGGGCTAGCCAGCTGGTTATGGGGCAACTGCAGATTATTAAATGAGACAATAAAAGCATTGGAAAAAACACAATACGAGGACAGATATAGATATAAATATGGAGTATATATCCAGAAAACAGTTTCAGCAACAGCAAAAACAAACACCTGCCCACATATATACATTCTAACAGGTGCACAGAATGAGTCATTGGTTATTAATGTAATTAGGGACGGGACAAATCGGTCGTTATCGATCTCTGGAGAAGCCTAACGAACCATTTATTTGTGCTTGGAGCAGAGAGACATATCAAACATGCCCAAATCGTATTGGGGGGCAGTATATTATATTATATTATATAATATATATATAATATATATAATATATATATATATTATATATATATGTATATGACCAGGGTTGAGGACTACTGATCTATGATGTGATCTCTAAAGATCAATATTTGAATGAATAAACATAGTAAGAATATTTTCATTACAAGAAGAAGACTTATCAGGCAACAAAGCTGTTTTGAGTCTTACTAGCAGTAAAGTAATACGTCTTTCTGGGTAATTAATATGCAGTGGCTGGGGATTTTACAACTTTTAGACTGGAGTGTGGTCTCTCCTTATGGGAGGGTCTGTGATCTAACAAACAACAGAAGCATGGCAGACCAAATCTCAATGTCCACACTTTACCATTAGGTATTTGATGGCTCAGGCCTGTCCCACTGCACTCCTCTCCTTTGTACATGCGAGATGGAGGGAGCAAGGGAGGGGAGGGGAGGACTGGGTGAGGAGGAGAAGTAGGAGGTGTGGGGGGGGTGAGGTTCTACCTTTTGTTGCCTTTTAGGTGGCTTCACATGAAAAGAGGGAGAACACACCTAGATTGACGCCACCGATGACCAGCGGCGTCTCCGGCGCTTCCGGCGAGCTCACGTGCCTCCGTGCACGCCCCAACACACACACACACACACACACCAACGGAGACAAAGGGCATGCAGGAGCATGCAGATCCACTTGGTTAAACACACACACACACACACACCTGTGGTCCTGCATTTGTTTATGTTGGGGGGTGAAAGGAGTGTGTGTGTGTGTGTGTGTGGGGGGGGGGGCTTCAGGAGACCAAGCGGCTACCTTCTCAGTTCTCTCCTTTCTCAGTTTGAATAGAACCCCTCCTTTCTGCATACAGCTCAGGTACCTCTGTGCGTGTGTACGTGTGCGCGTGTACGTGTGCGTGCACTAGCGCAATGCGGCCTCTATTCCTAGGCAGCGCACGGTGAATGCTCTCAAGTCAGTGTCAGGTGTCGGGTAGCTGCTTGTCTGTGTGTCTTCAAGGCAGCCGTTGCTTGGGTAGTGTTTACAGGCCAGAGAGCCAGGCTGGGTGTGGGAGGAGCCGAGCGGAGCCTTTCATCTACTGTAGACTGTTTGATAGTGTGTGTGCGTGTGTGTGTGTGTGCAAATGAAAGAGAAAGGTATAGTTAAATAGTGAAAATGGGTTCAGAATGTATAGTTATGTCAAAACATGTTTGTTTTCTGTCTCTATGCAAAACGTATGGATTGGTCTATAGTGTAAATCAATTTCCTATTTGTAAAAGTGTGTGTGTGTGTGTGTGTGCATGTGTGTGTGTGTGTGCAGACTATGGTAATCCAGGCCCTGAAGGTGTTTGGCCTGCAACAGCAGGTGCTTTAGAATAATGCGTTAGTCAGCAAGATGCTTTTGTGGGGTTGTAAACATATTTTTTTAAATGCACTTTTAA
>JAODTR010005409.1:0-11422 GCA_025399935.1 Amblyopsis rosae
TCTCTAGTCTCAGCCTCTTCATCAGCACTACATCACATAAGAGACCATCTCTAGTCTCAGCCTCTTCATCAGCACTAGATCACATAAGAGACCATCTCTAGTCTCAGCCTCTTCATCAGCACTAGATCACATAAGAGACCGTGAGGTAGTCGATTTTGATTGGTTCTTAGCACTGTCACTTAAGACTATACATAATTCCACTCTATTTTAAGCAGTAACCGTATTTAAAATATTAATTTTTCCAACCAATTCCTCAATACACGTTTAACTTATTATTTGGACAGTTATCGTTAGTTGTCATGCATGTCAATCAAAATATACCTGTCTTGACGCAGTTACCCAGACTCTATGCTAGTAAAGGCTGGCTCTGCGATACTAAGTAAGATGCAACGGGCCTGTTTGGTCAGAGGTTACCTGCGCCCCCCCCCATCCCCATGGTAACACAAGGGCCCACTGTCTGGGGAGTGGGTGCTGAGGCCAGGGGGGTTCAGGGTTGGGAGTGGGTCTCTGTGAGGTAGGTTGTGGCCCTGACAGTATCTCTCTTTAACAACATAATGCAGGACTCTAGGGAGGGCTGTGCTACTAAAGCAGCTAGCAATATGGAGCCTGACACACTTAATGTAAATGTGTGGTGTGAAACACGTACCCAAAGTGCTGCTTAGGATTTTAATAGTGAATGTAAACACTGTTTGCCTAAATAAGATGCAGACACATTACACCTTATGTAGAAACCAGATATTTTGTCAAATGTTTTGAGCATGCAGGTCTATATTTAAGATGACCTATTGAGATGAAACGTCCGTTATTGTAAAAGAAAGTCTTATTTGTCCAGAGCTTATATGGGCCACTGCCTATAAAAGACACGTTAATTAGATCACTGCCCTTGTCACCAGCAGCAGACAAAAATAGATATACAATCTCTGATGTGCGAAGGAAGACAGCGAGCAAAAGTTGGGTTACCTTTTCGCCTACATTTCACCCCCACAGATAAACGAACACACTTCAGAGTTTAAGCTGCAGGTTCACACAGTCAAAGAAAAGCAGCCCATGAATGTCGTGACTGAAATTCTCGCAAAACCAAACCCCCATTTGTGCCTTTATTGTTCAGCAAGCAATGAGGCAAAAATCCATTCCACATGGTGCGTTCATTGTTTTGGGCCAAGCACGCAGAAAGCCGCCCGTATTGGCACGCTACTGTAGCCTATGAAGGGCGGCTGGTGTTTAATTTAAGTCAACAGGTGACATGGGAAGATAGTAGATACTGAATGACAACCCCAGTAAACACGAAAACTACAAACCGAAACACACGAGAGATCACTGCGACAACGCTGGCGGGTATGGTGATAAATCGAATGACTCACCTCGATCCATTTCTGTGCCTCGCAAAGCGCGGAGTCCGCATTGGGTTCTTTCGCGGGGTGATGCTTATCAAACGGTCCTATTCCTGCAACCGGGCTGGCCATTGGCGAGGAAACAAACGCTCTCCACGGACAGTGGGTGGTTGTTGATAAACGTCTGCGCAGCGTTTTAATCCACAGTATTCAGCGGCTCTGGTTCTGCCGAGCCGTGTTGCAGACGAGCAGTATACTTGGCAGCCTCCGCTCCCGTCCTGCTGGTGGAACCGTAGGCAGATAGAACTCACGCACGCCGCAGTATGAAACGCACCAACGGCCAAAAATACACAAAGCAGCCCCGGCCGCGCCACCGTCGGCCAATGAGGACGCAAACACGCCGCAAGTGGATCACACACCCATATCTACCTATCTATCGGTATGGGGCAGCCGAGCGAGAATAGACGACTAGCGTCAACGTCGGTCACATCAATGTCACAATGCCGAGTGTTTTAAAGTGTTAAAACCCGATCTAAAGACTAGTTCTGCAGGCTAGACCTAGAACAACATAATCTTATAGCCAAAACATTTTTGTGTAGCCTACATTTCTATTTTTCTGGTTCACTGTCTCAAAAATAGAATGCTGACCCCGAAAATGTGGTCTAGGAATACATTTTAGGTCACTTGATGTTCGGGTTTAGCTTCTTTTATAAAATAAAGGCTACTCTCTAAAAGAAAGGTCAAAGGTTATATTCACGCATGGCACTTATTGTGACATTGCGATGTGTGTAGCATACTGTGCACTGACGCCATGATGTTTGTGTCACGTTTACATTTCTACAGTTTTTGTTTTTAATCACAGAACGGCCTACCTGTCTTATTCGTGGATGTAATATAATAACTTTTTCGCCTATACTGCCATAAGCCACCAGGCCACACGTGAAAAGTGATAAGTAGACTGTAATATCCTGATAATATAGCCAGATAGCAGGTATACTATACGTTATTCTGCTGTTTAATATAGGCTATTTGTTTTCGTTGCATATCGTAAGGCCTAATATCTTAATGGACAGATTATTGCTGCCAGATAGGCTACAACTGCGTAAATTACGTTGGGGTAGACTGCATACTTTAGGTCTACACTGCGCCGAGCTGCAAGAAGTGCTTCGCTTGAAAAAAGTGGTGCTCTGATGCATTATTATTATTAGCAATGTAGGCCTACAGTCCTATAGCCTACTTAAAACACAGGTTTGGCATTTCCTTGTTTGAAGTAACCTGTTAGAATCGGGATTACTGATGCCACAACAACTCCAGAGAACTGACAAGGAAGTGCAGGCAATCCCCATAGATAGACTTTAGGATACGAGTGTAGGCTGCAGCTCGGAGAGCTAGCCTACAACGAACATTCCTTACTGATCCACGGTTTAAAGGAAAACCAAAACGACTAACGACTTAGGGAGGTTAAATGTTAGACAACTTTGAATATACACGTGTACCTGCAGTGTTCCCCTATTTGACTAAGGAGGGAATACTTTCTCCAACTTGCTTATCGCAAGTCACTGGGCTATATCGTAATGCCTTTGCTGACCTCTTGTGGATTAATATGGAACTGCTGAAAAATTAAAATGAAAGCTGCAGGACATGTCAACTGACATAGACATATGTCCTCTCTCATCAAAGTGAGCTGTAACACCCCTGACCAAGGCTCTTGTGAGTTCAGCTGCCAATATACCAAGCAAGTGGGAGCTCCTTGATCTTACGTCTTTTTATATAGCTATTAGTAGTATTATTTGTACTAGTAGTAAGTAGTATTTTATATAGCCAGATCTACAATCTTGAAAACATAGGAAAACACATTTCTGACTACATCCAGTTTACCTCAGCTTTGTGGAGTGACTGTGGTCCATCTGGGTTTGACAGCATTGGTGAGTAAACCTTTTGTTTTAATGTGAATTGAGGAGACGTTTGTAGGCTACACTTCTACACTGGCTAAATCATATTTTAATATTGTTTTCATGCTACAAAGAGAAACTGCAGCTACAACTTTTTTCAATTTATATAGGCATTTTTTATATATATACATACACACTGTATGTGTGTGGTAGACTAAAATATTATTTATGCACCAATGGTGCATAATTGTGAAGTGGAAGGAAAATAATACATGTTTTAAAATGTTTTTACAATTAAAAAAACTGAAAGATGTGGCATGCAAAAGTATTCAACCTATTATGTATATATATTAATATTAACACATTAGGTGGTAAATGTAGACCTACTGCATTTATATATCGCTTGGTAATCTTAGGGCCACTCAAAGCTCTGTACAGTAGGCTTTTGCCCCCCATTCACCCAGCCATGCAGGGTCGCACCTGACCACCGGGTCAGGGTTAGGTGTTTTTCTCAGGGACACCTCCACACTTGGTGAGGAGTTAGCAGGGTTTGAACCAGCGATCCCTCCTGTCCTGCTCTGACCCCTGTGCCCCTGCGGCCCAATAAAGCACTTTCATCCGCAGGTTTCTGAGATGTGGCTGCTGCTGGCAGCTTGCGTGCCTTTGCTTCCTGCTGTCGTCATGGTAACCAGCCGTTACCGCGGCGAGATCACTACGCTGTTGCGCCGGGCGTTGGCGCAAGTGACGGGCCTCGCGGCCCGGCCGGCCGGCAGGGGCGCGTGCGTGACGGGCACCCACCAATACGTCTTCACCCGCTGTACCCACGGCAACGCGGACAGCGTCCTGGAGACCTTTGACCTCTACGCAGCAGCCCATCCGACCCTTAGCCTCGGCCCGCAGAGAGGTCAGTGTATGCTGCCCCCCCGTGTGGTTGAAATTGGCATTAGTCAGTCAAGTCAATCATATGTCTATAGCCATTAATCACGTTATAGTTTTAAAGGGCTGTACAGCCTACATCACAGAGGGTCTGTCCATTTATATATAGTCTATGGTGACGTCACAGAGGGTCTGTCCATTTACATGTACAGTCTATGGTGACGTCACAGAGGGTCTGACCATTTACATATACAGTCTATGGTGACGTCACAGAGGGTCCATTTATATATATAGTCTATGGTGACGTCACAGAGCGTTTGTCCATACAGTATCTGGTAATAACTCCCCACCACTCCCTCCCAGGCCAGGTGCTGGACAGGGTGGTGAGGCGTGTCAGGCCCCGGAGGGTGCTGGAGCTGGGGACCCACTGCGGATACTGCACCATTAGAATGCTGCGCCTGCTGTCCCCTGCTGGCCGGGTGGTGACAGTGGAGCTGGATGCCGACGCGGCAGAGCAGGGCGAGGAGCTCATACTGGTGGCAGGCTTCAAGCACTCGCAGGTGGACGCCATAGAAACGAGGGGGGGTGGGGCTAAAGATGTTAACACCATGGAAACGGGGGGGGGAGGCGTATCTTTTCAACACGCACAGAGAACAGTAAGGGAGCAAAATGCGAGGAGATATGAGTTATCTTTCAATTAGCTTGCAATAGCTGAGCATACCTTTAAGTCAATCCATTTTTATGCTTGTGCTTTACAAATAGCAGCCTGAATTGATTGGTAGAGTCTGGGAGAAACCACTATGCTTCTTTTAGGATAGACAGTGTGGTCTGGGCTATGGGTTCAAGCCCGGAGCAAGATGCTTGACCCCAACCTGTTTGTGATACTTGTTATTGTGCTCACTGTGACTTTATATGGAAGCGTCTGCTGAGGTGACCGGATAGCAAATAGTACAAAATACATCTGTCAGACCAAAGTACTTTTCTGGCCACTCTGTTCAGGCTCTAGATAAAATATTCTGTTGAGGCTCTAGATAGAACATTCTGTTGAGGCTCTAGATAGAAGATTCTGTTCAGGCTCTAGATAGAAGATTCTGTTGAGGCTCTAGAAAGAAGATTATCTACAGGCTCTAGATAGAACATTCTGTTAAGCCTCTAGATAGAACATTCTGTTGAGGCTCTAGATAGAACATACTTTCCAGGACTAGAATGACGAGCTCCTCTCTGACTCCACAGTTCCAGGTGGTGACAGGAGACTCCTCCTGTGTCATCCCCACCCTGCGTCCATATTTCAGCCCGCAGGAGCCCCGCCCCGACCCGAGCATGGGTCTTCTGGACCTGGTGCTGATGGACCACGACCCCCGTCGCTACCTGCCTGACCTGCTGGCCCTGGAGAGGGAGGGTCTCCTCGGGCGTGCGGGCTGCTGTCTGCTCCTGGTGGCCCGGGAGGCTGCAGGCGGGGCCGTGGGGCTGGCCGAGGTCCTGGCTTACGTGGGGAGCTGTCCAGAGCGATACTGCATCCAGACGCAGCTCAACTCCCTGCTGGAGATCCTCTACCGCACAGATGGAACCTGCTGAAGCAGATTGATGATGATAGCTGGTGTGTGATCGTGATTATGGAGATTCTAATGGATATGGAGTGCTAGCAAGAATTCTTGTACAACTTTTAAAATGACAATAAATGGTAGATTTTCTTTAAGTCGTAATGCATTTCAATTTCCTAGTGAGACCGTCTTGATTGGACTTCTTATCTCAACCAATTAAAATGCTTAAAATCAGTTTGAAAGGTCCGATGTACGCTGTTATCTGGGGAAAACTTCAGGTAGCCTTTGATTGACCCTGTTGTGCTCTAGAATCTAGATGGCTGAGAAAGATGGTCACGTTGGTCTCACAAGGCTAATTCACTATATTGATTATTATCTGGAGTTTGGCACAGACAAATAGATCAATAATACTAGGGAACAAATATACAGCCATCTTGACACCCATGGAGTCAAATATAGGCTAGTCAGGGTCTTGTTACCTTAGTGTTACCATAGTATTCACTACCTTACCATCAGCTGCAATCAAGTGGTTCTAGTAAGAGTTTAATGGCGAAGGAATCTGATCATATACGAGAACGTTGTGTGAATGAGTTGTATGTAAACTTAATTGTAATTTTTAAAAAGGTGGTGTCAGCGATTGTAAGCAAATAGTCTTATTCAGCTAAAATATCCTCACTGCATGTCAACTGCCTGACCCGTTTGCTCTGTGAAGAAAATCTGGTGTTTCTACACACCCTGGCTCTTTTATATGGAACACAAAGTGGTGCAAACTGCACCACTATCTCAGGCTTGTCAATGTGTGTTCACTGCAGGGAGCGGAGCTTCTGAGCATACCCTGGCCTATGGCATTGAAGGGGGCGGGGCTTCACCATATGTGTTGAAGGGGGCGGAGCTTCTGAGAATACCCTGGCCTATGGCATTGAAGGGGGCGGGTCTTCACCATATGTGTCGAAGGGGCGGAGCTTCTGAGAATACCCTGGCCTATGGCATTGAAGGGGGCGTGTCTTCACCATATGTGTCGAAGGGGGTGGAGCTTCTGAGGAAGCAGCCTATGGCATTGAAGGGAGAGGTGTTTTGGTTACAAGCTTTCTGTTGACTCAACCTTTAAATTTATGCTCAATTTAAAAAAAAATAAATAAAAAATTAAGAAACTAGAAAAGTTATTTCAAATAAACGTGTTTATTAACAAAAACGGTAACACAAACCCAGTGCCTTAGTGTCAAGGACCCCACGAACAAGGCTCAGCTTCAGCTCAAACATCTCTGACCTAGAAGAACCACTAGGAGAAGAACTAAAGCCAGTCAATAGAAGATCATTTCCCAGCTGAACCGCATTAAGGGTGAGATGAGATGGAGGGGATAAAGAGGGTGGAGGATGGAGAGATGGGTTGGGTTGGGGTGAGAGGAGGTGGTGGGGGAACGAGGGGGATGAGATGGGGGAGATAATGTGGGGGTCTCCAGTGACTGGCAGCCCCCTCATTCCTCTTCCTCCTTCCCAGGGTGGGAGCCCAGGACCATCCTCTTAAGGGATAACTTGTCCAGCTCGGGGACACTGAGCGGACAGCAGTGGATGTTGGTGGTGGCCTCTCGCACCCGCAACCGCCTCTCTGTGCGGAAGCGGAGCGACCGGGCCTTGCCTCTGCCCCGCCGCTGCTCCGGGCCCTCGCTGTGATCCGAGCCCGACGCTTCCCCATCCCCCCCGCACGGGGGGCGGTGGTCCAGCTGCCGGTGCCTCCGGGCCTTGTTTGGCGGCTGGTACGTACCGTACGACCGGCCCTTGATGTCCAGCAGGAGCTGGGCCCTGGCGGTGCTCTCCAGCTCCGGCTCCGGTGTGGGCGGGGGCGTGGGGGGGCGGTCGCCGTGCCAGCGGCGTCCCCGGTACTCCGGCGGCAGGAAGGTCCTCTCCTGCCAGGCGACGAAGGCGCGGGCGCAGTTGTAGAGGCGTGCGGGCAGATCGCGTTGCACCACGCAGGGAAGGCGCCCGAGCTGGCCCACGGCCGCCCGCAGCCTCTCGTAGTGGGCCTGTACGTTGGCCAGCTCCTCCAGCGTCCCAGGGGACACCAGCTCGGCCACGCACGTGCTCCTGCCCAGGAAGCCACCCTGGGTCTGGGGCTCGGGCTCCCTCCAGCTGCACCTCCTCTCCTTGCGGAAGGTGAGGAGGTGCAGCATGGCGGCGTAGTGCAGCGCCTTCGCTGCCACGAGCCTCCTGAAGACGTAGACCACGTCGTAGTGTGCGGCGCGCACGGACGCCTGCAGGAACCTCTGGAAGTGGCACCAGTCCTTTAGAGCCACCCTGATCTTCACGGGGGGTATGGCGAGCTGCGTGTGGTACAATGCGTACATCAGATACAAGCCCCCGACTTGGATCTGGTATGTGTATGGCGGAAGGAAGTATTTGACGGCGGTGGACAAGGCCACGCTACAGAAACGCTTCATTTCGGTCAAGAGCTTTATACCTCGGAACACTTCAGAGAAGCCCATTTCTCTCCAAATGGCCGAGAAGGCCTCATACCTCACCGTGTCCGCCTGCTGGAAACGACTTAGCAACTCCTCCACGTCTTCCGTCAGAGGCTTCCAGTAGAAGTCTGTATAAATAGGCCTAATTATCCGATGCATTGTGTTTGTATATGCGATCAAGCGGAGCGCAGGATCGATCAGACGTGCACTGTTTGACCCAACGGGCCGTGGGCGTGGCCGCTCTAAAACACACACACACACACAGGTGTTCGCTCATTAACCAATCAGGAGAGCCCATCCTCCGCTTCACATGCCTGGTCCAGCCTGCTGAATTGTTGGTTTGTTAGAAAATGTCCCATCTTTTACGAAGACTGCATTAACAACGACCTGGACATACATTTGACTAGTGTTGGCGTTTGTTGTTTTTAGGTAGGCTACATACACATCTGGAAATAGCGAGAATCAGTTTCTCAGTATTAATTGCCCTACCGTTTTTTAAATATGAAGTTCTACATCTAGCACCACCAAACACTATATGAACACGTTTCAAATGTTACTCAAATTCTTGAATTTTCTACCCACACAACGTTAAAATTTGCCGATTATGTTAAATATTTTAAAAGGCAGCTAGACAGTTAAACAGGCATATGGCTAATCTGTTGTTTCATTCTTTAATGTATTATTTTGTGTATTGTACATTTTCTTATTGTCCGTTGGAATTATCGCAATTGTGAAGCACTTTGACTGTCTGTGAAAAACGCTAAATGATAAACTTTTACTTCATCCATCACACCGCAGTTATGTAGTCAAGGAACACAGTTTATTAATAGGCTAACAAAATTGTCTGAATCAAAATTGACTGTTCCTATAACATACACAAACTAAAATAATTTAGCTTTACAGAAATTTAAGGGTGAGATATATTGTTATGCATTAACTGTGGTCTGCTGAGTGAAATAGTAATATGTTGAGAAGAATGTTATTTCAGGAAAACGGACAGTCCAAGACTTTTTATTTTCAACACCTTACTTTGTCAAAAGAAGAAAAAAAAAACTCAAACAAAATTGGTCAATTGATGCATTTGAGGAAAATGTCTACTTTCATAGAATTACACATGACAATTGTGATGTCTGTCCTCTTCAACTAAGGTATTATTCTATGTACATGTGTGGAGCGAGGTCTGACAAGCCTGCATTTCATTCTTGTCCTGTTTTTAAAAACACCTCAAATCCAAGAGGTAGTGGCTCTGTCAAACATGTTTAAGACGTTTGTACACTGTAATGGATGGTCTTTAAGGAAAATAAAAAGTAAATGAAAGATTAAAAAGCCGAAGCTTCCGATTATTCTGTGACATTTCCGTGTCCTGCGGCCTCCATCTTGTCCGTCATATTCCTCCCTACCAGCCTTTCCCTCCCTTTTTCTTCTTCTGTGGTGCCTTCTTGCGCGTGGCCCCTGGGGCGGTGGGCTTCTGCTGCCGTGGGGGGACGGCGTTGCTGGTGGCGGCGGTGGCTCCTGTTGCCGACCCCGGGCGTGGTGAGGTGGGCGGGCTGCTGGCCGTCTTGCTGGCGTCGCTGAAACAAACAAACAAACTGTACTGCATGCACCCCTTCGCCTGTTCATGTACTTTGTCTGTCAATTATATTCAAATTAAATTATTACACATGGAAACAACATCCCCATAACCTGCTCATCCCCCCGGGCAAGGAAAAAGCTACCTGGGTTTATACTTTTTTTTGTAAATGTAATTGATATACTACCAAGAAACACAAACAAGTTTCTTTCCAGCAACTAATAATTATAGCAAGATTGTGAAAGGGAGACAGTCTGTGCACATACAGGACGTTGTTATAAAGATTCCAAAGCATTCAATGGATTATTTGGACAAAGTGAAAGATCACGGCCGTGCATCCAAACACATAGCGTGTGTTATAAGGTAATAAACATGCTCACTAGCGGCATCTCTTTTATAATACAATTTATGCTGCGGTTAAGTTCGGTCAGCTTGGAACAATGTATAATACGACAGCATATTTATAGGCCTGCACTGTAACCTAGCATTTTAGTAGATGCTTCATGGAGGTCACGAGTTAATTCAAATAAGAAACTGACTTCGCCTGGTACATCCTTTAGTTGGTACATTCCCGGGCCCAGAAAACAAATACTCGAGGACTCGCTCGTTTTCTCTGTCCAGTTCTTGAAGCCCAGGTGTCCCTAGGGTAAGGATGCCTCGGCCTCAAGGAGCCATCTAATCCCATGTATCCCTAGGGTAGAGATGCATGGGCCTCAAGGAGCCATCTAGTCCCATGTATCCCTAGGGTAGGGATGCCTGGGCCTCAAGGAGCCATCTAGGCCGTGTACTCACAGGTCACCAGCGCCCACTGCTGTCGTTCCCTGAGTGCCCTTGCCAATCTGCTCCCCCTTCTTTTTGCCCTTCTTGCGGCCGCGGTAGTAGGAGCGCTCTCTCATGGGCAGCCAGCGCTCGGGGTCAGGGGTCGCTTTGGGGTCGCAGTTCTTGGGCAGCTTGCCTAACGAGGACGCAGAGAGGTCACAGCTGTAAAGACCATTCACATGATGATCGATCGATCCATCCATCCATCCATCCATCCAGACCAGTTAGCCATGGTGGCAACAGGGTCTTGATTAGTTTATAACAAGCAGAAACCATACACTGCAAAAAGCCCTATCAAATAAAAGTGGAAATACATTAGTTAGAAGCTTGATTATGCTTAAAACAATCACATTTGGCAGTAAGTGAAATTCACTTGATAAGATTCCTTAAATTAAGTGCACATTTACTAAAGATAACTACATAAGCCATCTATATTAGAAACAAGTCCAACTAGATTTTAAATCTAAAAACAAGATTATCACACTAAGTTAGACATAGTTTTTACAGTGTACTGGGCCGGTTTCACAGACGCAGATAAAGCCTTAGACCAAATATGCTTTTCCAATGGAGATCTGCTGTTATTACAGTGTATAAAACTAACACCATTGAGGGCTTATTCAAACACGAGTTGGTTCTAGAGCTGAGAACTGGTGTGACATCAGCTGACTGCAGCATCCAAAGCCTCCACACCGCCCAACTGATCTGGGGTCAGTAGGACAGTGAAATCATTCATCCATTTACCTTTCTTCTTCTTCTTCCGTTTGCTTTTGACTTCACCTTGGCTGCAAACACAGCAGAGAGAGAGTTATATAATATATATGTATCTATGTAGTCGTGAAAATACAAGCAGGGTCTGTTTGTCTGAGGCTGTACAGCACCCTACATGCAGGGTCTGTATATCTGAGGCTATACAGCACCCTACATGCAGGGTCTGTAT